>VXBI01009112.1:546769-557758 GCA_013397375.1 Toxostoma redivivum
AAAAAAAGAAGTGCTGGGAAGATGAAGGCAGAATTTCCTGGACAGGATTAGAAAAAAACTCATATACAAGAAATAATTTAAGAGTATAAGACTAAAGCAATACAGGAACTCCACAAGAAGCATGAAACTTTTCAGAGAGAAGCTGCTCCTGCAGGTCAATTCTATTTCCCAAATTTCTTTCAGCAGAAATTATAGGACCAGAAACGCTGCATTTTAAGAATGAGCAAAATCAACTTAGAATCTGAAAAATGCACTACAATATGGTTGCAAAAAAATGTATTTAGGTAACATAAAAGGCAGGATAGTTGTAGATGTCTACCTCCAAACCTGGCAACCTCAGAATTCTGCTCAGTTAATAATATAAAATTCCACTTTCTTCCAAAACCATATTGAGGGTGCCAGCTCACCTTTCCATCCTTTGCACAATTCTAGCCTTAGGACAGTCATCAGGATGAGTAACACTGTGCCAAAATCCTTCTGCTGCTGAGAAAACTCATGCCTTCCCATCCATTAAGCAGTGTACAATTGAGCAGCTGAAAGCATTTGTCAATCCCTCCTGCTGAACTGGACACTGTTCTGCCAGGAAGGGTTTGGTCCATTGCCTCCCAGGGAGAGTAAATTGGAAGCACCAGGGAGTAGTTAAAATATCAACCTGTCAAGAACCCAAGCCCTGTTTCAAGGATTTTATCCAGCAACCATTTCATGTAAAATACAGAAGCAGTTCTGGAAGAGATTGTAACCCAGCATTGTAACCCTATCGCTGCAGAGTGGTGCTCTTTATTTCCTGTTGAAACTTGCCCAAAATCTGTGCGTTGCTCAGGAAGGACAGACCTAACCATTAATCTGACCCATAGGCAGTGATTAAGAAGCTTACCTAAGAAGTAGAAAGTACATTTTTAATAGCCTTTGGCAGAGGAAAGAGAAAACTCATTGATTCGATGATCTAAATGACTATTTCTTAGTTACTATGTGTAAAGGATGCCGAACCATGATGTGTCCTCTGAATAGATGTAAGGTTTAGCTCCTTATTCTAGGAGAAAGTTTGTAGTGTAGCTCCACAACTGTTTCCTCTGATGACAAAACTGTCCTGACTTTGGCATCTTTTTCACCCTGCAGTGTATCTGAGAAACTCATTGTGGGCTGCACATCAATAATGCAAATCAAATTTTTAAAAAGTCTGTGAACTGTATCAGAAACTGATTATGATATTTATAGCCTAAAGATGCAATTTAAGACATGCTTTTGTCTTTATCATTTCCTTACTTGCCAACAGCACATGGCTCCCATTTTGGCCACTCTAAGATTCCTGTATACCCCTGTGTATTCCAAAGGGTCCAGACATCTTTGCCCTACTGCAGTTTCTGAGTTCAGGCCTCTTGAACATCTACAAATTTTCCGAACACGAGCTTGAGTTGGAACTACCTAAGGAATATGAAATTATGCAATGTCCTACATGAACCCTGAAGGGAAGTGATCCTTCCTCTCTACACAGCACTTGGTGAGGCCACATCTGGAGTGTTGGGTCCAGTTCTGGTCTCCTTAGAAGAAAGACATGAACATACTGGAGCCAGATGTAGGAAAGGCCACAAAGATGATGAAGGGACCCATGAAGAATGGCTGAACCAGCTGGGACTGTTTTGCCAGAGAGGGCTCAGGAGCATTTTGTCATTGTGTGTAAATACCTAAAGGAGGTATAAAAAAGGAGCCAGGCTCTGGAAAGAGTCAGGACAAGGGACAATGGACACAAAGTGAAACACAGAAGGGTGTCTATGACCATTAGATAACCTCTTTTACTGTGAGGCTGACCAAGCACTGACACAGGTCACAAAGGGAAGTTGTGAGATCTCTCTCCTCGGGGTTATGCAAAAACCATCCTGACATAGTTCTGAGCAAACAGCTCTACACTGTGAGACAGCCTTGCTCAAGCAGAAAGGGGGGTAGACAAGATGACCTCCATAGGTCCCTTTCAACCTCAACAGTCCTGTGCTTATCTGAATGAAATACTTCATTTTATGCAAATATGGAAATATTTTTCTAGTAGGTCTGTCAGCCATGAAGTTTCTTTATATGGTGCTATTTTGATAGCTTTACCTTGGTAATTTTTTCCCAAGTGAGTACATTTTTCAGTTCCTATTATCTGTGTTAAAATTAAAAGCTCATCCCCTACTATACTTACAAAGGAACTACCATTCCCACATATGATAGTATGTGAAAACTCTTTTAAGTGGTGATTTAATGTAGCTATTAAGGAAATAAAAAGTTTACATCACACGTATTTAATAGTGTTTTCCATTTTTATAATAATACTTACTGCCAAACTAAAAAGAACAGGATGTTCTTTTTATACAAAGTTTCTTGTAGCAAAACCACTTGGAATACATTTCACATTTCATGGGTAAAAAAAGCATTCAACCTTTCCATGTGTAGATATGTCACTGAAATCAATTGGTCATGAAGAAATATCTTCAGGCAGGCTAATAATTTAGGCAGAATGTTGTGTACAGTGTTATGATACACAATTATAATTTTATATATAAGATTGGAGATCATAGAGGAAAAAACAGGTCTTACAATGGATATGTGTAGAGAGACATTTTATTGCAAAAAATAGCAAATGTCTTAAGACCACAAACCAGTGAGTTATTAAAAGCTTCATAGCAAAATATTTAGCCAACTCTGTTACAATATATAGGCTTGAGGTTCTAATAGTTAATACTATGCCTCAACTCACTGAGCAAGTAATGCTCCTGGTACATAAACATTGCGCAACTCAAATACGGAGCTGAATATTAAAAAAAAAAAGAGAGAGGGTATTTTATCCTCGATCTTTCATAATCTAAGTAATTGAGAAATTACAACATTTTAACAAGCTTGATTCTTTTTGGGAAAAGCCATTAAAAATAATTCCTGAGTATTTGGGGTAAGTGAATATATAAAATCCGACCAATTAAGACCAACATCCTATTGGGTGAGCCTTGCAGCTTTGAAGGGACATCCTCTAGCGTGGCTGTAATGGCAGGATCATGGCCTAAACAGCAATGAAATACATGAAAACCTTCTGATATGCACATTCCAATTCTCCTTTTCTTTAGCAATAGCCTACAACTGTCAACTGTGAAGCTTGCTTTGCTGAGAAAAACATGGTTTTAAATGTCAATTCCTTTTGCAAAATCCTGTAACGCAAATTGGCACAACTAAGCCTTTGGTAAACCACCACACCAATAATTATGTGAAATATATAAATCAAAATTTAGGCAAAGGGCTTTCATACTATGTTAGTATACGTATTGAGTTATATGCTTTGCATCAGTATTTTGAACATAGAGATCTAGTTATCTAGCATCTTGTTATTGTAATGAGAGGCAATATATTCATTCTCCGTTATTGTCTTCAGATACAAGTTACAATATCATCTTATTATGCACCACGTTTCTAAAATCCTGTTGGCATCCATCATCTTCCTAAGATTTTAATTGAATCTTTCTATTTTGATTTTAAAACTGCTGCCAATCAAAGTGGTTTAGAGACTTAATCCCAGAAAAAAATTCAGATTTCTTACTTTATATATGCTTTTCCAGAATTACAGGATTAAATTACAGTGGATGTAGAAAGATTATTGTACAAAGCATAGTTAATAATTCACAACACTGGTATTCAGCTTGATCAGTTACAGTGAATTCACAAAAATAGTTTTATTATATCCACTCTTCTCTATCCACCCACCCCAGAATGTAAACAAGTTTCTCACAATGACAATGGCAAGACTGCAGTTACTGAGAGCTACTGCATGTGAAAGACAACACCTAGGAATAAAAGCCTGGATTTGACAATTCCAGTACATGCTCCTGCTCACTTCCCATTCTAGACCACAAGACCACTGCTTCCAATCTCTTGCAGTCTTTAAATCAAGACAACTTACAGGTAAATCGAGCTATTTCCTACTGCAGTCTCCTGGAGTCAAATTGGTAAAAAGTAACATGCGTATATAGAACAAAAGAGATAGTGGCTTGGGAATAATTGGAATCAGACGTAACAAAACTGTCCAAGCAATGATAATGTACAGTACTGCAGCTGAATGTTACTAAGACAAGAAACTCTCGTATTACAAAGATGAAGATCTCTGCTCACACAAGCCAATTTTAATGGGCTATTAAGCATTTGGTTAAGAACAGGCTTGTACAGTCTCACTGAAAAGGAAACACTTGTCAAAATGCTTTTTTAAAAAATACCATATGACATCTTCTAAATTGCAATTTAAATATTAAAATCTTGTTTCAGAAGTTCCTCGCTTCAGGTTGTTACTCAAAAACTCATCATGTTCAAAACTCAAATTATTATGAGATCTTGATATCATAAGAAGCTTTTCCTTATTAGTAAAGTCTTTCTTGACTGCTGCTTGTGGCACAAGTAACCTATCCATTGGGTCCTCCTTGTTTTCTAGTTTCATATAGCCTTTACTGTTGCTTCGATCCAGCCTGGGCCAGCTGGGGTGTTTCCTTTGTTCAGCTTGGACAGTGAGCGTAGACGGACCCCGGTCCAAGTCCAGGGACTTAGAATGCGAAGACAGAAGGTGCAAAGATGTGTTGGAACCAAACTGCTTCCTGGCAGCACCAGGAGATAAAAGCTTTCCTGTGCTTGGTCCGAGAGTCATAGGAGATTTGAACGGATCAGATGGAGTGTCCACAAAAGAATTGTGTCGTGGCAGCATGGAAGCGGCCGGTCTGTAGGATTCATTGGTATCAGTTAGTGGAATGGCCAGAGAATCCATTGACAGATTTCTCGACTGACTCCTGGTGATCTCTGAGTCCTCAGTTATGTTGTCTATACTGGGTTCATCGATAACACAGTTATTCAGTTTAATTACTGGCAGTGTGAAAGCACTAATGGACGAAGATACAATGGATTTTGTTTCACACTTTATAGAGTTAGTGTTTTTGTCATCCGAAGCCTTGCTGGAGTGTGGGTAAAGTCCAAAGACTGAACCAGACTGCTCAGCAAGCAGAGGTGGCAGGAGGCTACTTGTGGTCCTATCTTCATTGAGGGTAATCTCATCTTCTTCAGCAGAACTATCCATTCTAAGATTACTCTTGAAGCCAGAGAAAGGTGCAACCGTATTTGCAGCCAGCCGTGATGCACAGGAGCTCCCGCTGTGCCGGAGCTCTCCTTCCCCCAACAAGCCAGTGAAGGCACTGCTCAGCTGCTTTTGTTCCCTGATCCTCAGGGTGTGGATGTCTATTACAGTAGAGTATATGTCTCTCATGTGTATTATTTTTGTTTCCTTGTCACGGTTTTCATGCAGAATGGCATTTGCACAGATAAAAATGAAGATTCCAATGCCCATAGTGAAAGGGCCCAGCATTTTCATCTTATCCGAGTGCACGTGCTGTTCAAAGAAGCGAAGCAAAATGCTTCCTTGGCTTCTCGGGGTCCGGGTTTCATTTACAGATGGATTATCTTCAGATCCTAACAGCTGTTCCTTCTGGGGCCAGTATCCAAGGATGGCCATTGCAATTCCAAAGAATGCGATAAGCACTCCCAAAACAAGAAAGAATCCTGATGGAGAATAGAGACGGATTTTGCCCCTGACAATTACAACATCTGTCCTGGGCCGCCTTCTAACTGGTTTCTTCTCCTCAGGAACTGGTACTCCAGCAAGATTTACATGTTGCTGAGATCTGGCAGAGTCTTGCCTTTTTAAGGCAGCCAGTCCTGTTATGACTCCTCCGGTTGCTATCATAGTCCTATATTGTGCCCTGGAGAAAAAAAAAAAAAAAAAAAGCAAAAATGTTGAGGCAAGCAAAGGCTGTCTCTACAAATATAAATAGCTTTTTGTTAATATGCAAATATTTCTTGATAATTAAAACACTCCTGGGTTATAAAAAAGCTACTACTATAGCTCCAGTTGTGAGATAGTAGCAGTTTTAAGATTCATAGGGTATTCTAAAAAAAAAAAGATTTTTCAGAAGTCCTTTTTCATTGTAAATATAGATAATAAAACTTCCATCAGTGATGCAGACAGTAAAGCTAGTGCTCTTAGTGGTTATATATCAGGACTAAAGATAAGATATCCAGAAGTCTTAACAGACAATTTATCTCTGGACTGGTCTGCAGCAAAGTAAATAATATATTATTACCTTGTTGATAATTTTAGCACTTTAGCTACTAGTTCTTTTTAAAACTTCTAAGACACAATGACTGTGAATACAGTTCGTTCTACATTTCCCCTTCAAGAGATCTTTCCTGATAGATTTCAACATATATTCATACATATTTATTACATCATTTAAATAAGCTTTTATTAAGTCTATTCAGAATTGCCTGAGTCTCAACTAGAGAATCATTTTTGCCATTCTTAATAATGCTGATCCTCACATATCTAGATATTTTTTCCCCCTTGTTTGTTCCTCTTGGACTACAAAATCTCTGTTGAGTTTTATTAGACAAGAAATTTTCATAGATTTCAAATTAATAATTTCAAGTTTTCCTAGTTTTACGAGGAAATTTATTTCATTTTAGACTTACTTTGGTACCTGGTTTCCTATTACATGAAACATTAACCAGCAAGGGTTTAAAAGAGAAAGTCTTATTAGTCTTATTAGAAAGTCTTGATATTTTTTATGAGCAAAAGTAACGAATGAAACACAGTTCAGGATAACTCTATTTTACAAGGCACTTTTTACTCAAATAATTATTTAACGTGTATTAGAATTAATGGAAGATGATATTATAGAGTAAAATTAAGATACTAAAAGTTAGGTATGAAAAAATTATGTCCTTTTTGGTAGTATTATTATGCTCAGAGACAAAGGTTGACAGCCTGTTGCAGAAGAAAAAGCTCTGTGTCAAAGCTGGGGGTGGTTAAAGAAGCAAAACCAAAATGCAACTGAGTGAACAAAGAGAAGTGCTGAAAAGCAATGGTAAAGCAAATTGGTGACTGCTTGCAACTTACAGGCAGTGATTTTCATCAGGGCTCTCAAACTTGTCATTTTGTTTTAAATTTTAGCAGTGTACCTCTGGGAAAAAAAATTTTATCTCTTGTGTTAGGAGAAGCAGACAGACTCTGTTATGATATGACACTATCACAGATTTCCAACATTGCAAGCAGGTGTCACATAAGCACATCTACAAACAGCAATGGGCCCTACCCACCAAATATGAACTGGATTATGAAATTAATAAGGCATTTGAAATAGGTGGCCAAGCGGAAGGAAATTGGAAACAGCAATTCAGATGACAGACAGAAAGACTAACAACCTGAACTCCCTCCTTGCATCCTCACTATTAAAAGACATTGGGCTTCCTCTCTTTCTGGGAAACATTTCCTTTATGAAGGAAAGACTTGAAAAGGTCTAGGGTGCTAAGTATACTCTGTTTTCTGAAGTTTTGCAAGAGAAATCGTAACATTATTCCAAAAATCTCAGAAATTTCACTTGTACTCTCAGGTTTGATGTTCATAATCTCTCTGGGAATTTTCAGACTTTGTAATTAATTTCCTTTTTGATGCTACCTGGACAATTTCCATACTTCTGGGCAAATTAATGCTTTGAATGCTTAATAAAAATATTTTTTTTTGTTTAAGATAACAATTTTAAAATACCTCAAAGAAAATTATTTGACATTGATAGACTTTCAAACTTTCTCATGTGCTTATGTTTATAGATTTCTGCCAAAACAAAAGTTCATTATTCTGTAAAACAAAGTTTTAAATGTCTGGACAGAAATACACAGGACTTAGTCATTATAAAAGATGTTGTATTTTGTCATGACTCAATTAAATTTAATTAGTTTTCTCTATTAAATAAATTAAGATAATTACAGCACATCTTTACTGAAATGTAAAATCATTTAGCTATAATCTAGTTTGTTCCATTAATCTTTTACAATTGCCAGACCTTTGTGGCCAACAAGGGGTTTCCATCTTCATGTGGTGTTTTACAGGTACACATAAACCCACTCCGTTCCTTCTCGGCTGCCAAGGAAGTGCACAGGTGCAGCAGTTTAGAGCTAAATTCACACTGTGCCTACTGGTAGGATTTGTTATTTTGTGTACTGTTCTGTGCTTATCACAGCTACCTGAATTGCACTAAAGGATGAACAGAATAAGCTTACATCTACTTGCTAAATATTTTAAACATACCTCCCCTCTAACTCCAAAAAAGTAGAGCAAATAAAAACATGCTTAAGAATTACATCTTGGGGTATCTTTCTGTAGAAAGGTCTCATTTGCAAATTTTGCAGAAACTGGGAAACTATATCTCAATTTCATTATTACCTATTACTTGAAGGACAGAAATTGAGATTTCTGAAAGTGAGAAAGCAAGATCTCTCGAGACACACAGCTGGGTTCCAAACCATTCTATGATTCTGTGATTTAAGGGGAACACATTCCTCTGTTCCTTTTAACTGCATCAGAAATCGGGCTCAGGGGAGAAAAAAGTCTGGCTGCCAAAAGATACAAGCTTATTTTGTACGTAGGAAGACTCTCTTTCCTATTCTTGAGTTTACAACAATATTATTGCACTTTCTTCCACAGAAAAAAATCACAATCAGGTTCGTAAATAATAATTTGTAATAAGCCAATTTTGATCTCTTCTGCATCTAATAAAATCAATGATGTTAAAATACATAATGGTATGAGATAGTTTCACTTCATGCTGACAGCTTTACCAAACCAATTACAATGAAGCACATATTAAGATGAAAACCATATTTTAGAAAATATTGTATTTCTAATAGATGTTGCAGATACATATGATTTATTCTGCAAATCTGTTTAGTTTTGTCACATACCAGGCATAACATGAGTGCTGCTCATTAAATGCTGCTCAAAATAGAAATAGATTGGTGGAGTTCTGCCCTTCTATCCTTGAGGCAGTCAGAGGACTTCCATACCTCCCACAGTCAGGCAATAGGACACCTGGGGGATGAAGAGGAAGGGAAATGGGTCTCTATTCAGGGAGGTAATAAAAATTTCTCCCGACCCTCATCACCTAGCCAGGTGCCTCTTCAGAATAGGTATGAGGCCCTGGATCTAGACAGTCAGCCAGATGATTTAGAAGAAAATAACCTGCCCAGAGAGCCTCCCAATCATGCTTCATCTGTCACACAGTTCACCACATCCAACATCAAAAAGAAGAGTAGCTGTGTGTGACTCGGGTAGTGTGACTCCCTTCTGAGGGGAACAGAGAGCCCCATAGGGACCCATCCCACAGGGAGGTGTGCTGCCTCCCTGGGGCCTGGATATGGGATATCACTGAGAGACTCCCTGAGCCAATTCTGCCCTGTAATTATTACCCAGTGCTGGTACTCCAGGCTGGCAGTGATGAGACTGAAAAGAGGAGTGTCAGGGCAATTAAAAGGGACTTCAGGGCACTGGGTCAAGTGGTTGATAGGGCAGGAGCACAGGTGGTCCTCTGCTCAGTCCCTTTGGTGGCAGGGAAAAATGATGAAGGCAATAGGAGAGCCCATATTATCAACAAGTGGTTCAAGGGCTGGTGCCATCAGCAGAATTTTGGGTTCTTTGATCATGGGGCAACTTTTATGGCAGCTGGCCTGCTGGAACTGGATGGGCTCCATCTCTCTGTTAAAGGCAGAAGGATTTTAGCTCATGAACTGGCAGGCCTTGTTGAGAGGGCTTTGAAAGGTGAAGGGGATGCAGCTAGGCTGTCTGGAAGCAGGCCCAAGGGGGTAATCCTGAGTTAGGGCTCAGCAGCCCAGCAGAGGTGCATGTATACCAATGCACACAGCATGGGTAACAAACAAGAAGAGCTGGAGGCCAAGGTGCAACAGCAGAGCTGTGATGGAGTCACCATCACAGAAACGTGGTGGGATGACTCATAGCTGGAGCACTGCACAGGATGGCTACAAGCTCTTCAGAAGAGACAGGAAAGGGAGAAGAGGTGGAGGGGTGGCCCTTTACATTAGGGAGGCTTTTGATGCCACGAGTATTGAAACTAATGATAATAAAGTCAAGTGCCTGTGGGTAAGAATTAAGGGGAAGGCCAACAAGGCTGAAATCCTACTGGGTGTCTGTTGTTGTCCACCCAACCAGGAAAAAGAGATGGACAACTTATTCTATAAGCAGATGGAGAATGCTTCAGGATCATCTACCCTTGTTCTTGTAGGTGACTTTAACCTACTAGACATCTCTTGGGAACGTAATACTGCAGAAAAGAGGCAGTCCAGGAAGTTCTTAGAGTGTGTGGAGGATAACTTTTTGTTGCAGCTGGTGAGTGATCCCACCAGGGGAGGGATTATATTAGATCTGCTGTTTGTAAATAGAAATGGGCTGGTGGGAGATGTGGTGGTTGGAGGCTGCTTGGGGCACAGTGATCATGAAATTATAGAGCTCTCAATATTTGGTGAAATCAGGAGGAACATCAATAAGACTCTTACACTGAACTTCCAGAGAGCAGCCTTTAGCCTATTTGGGAGACTTATTCAGAGAGTTCCTTGGGAAGCAGCTCTTGAATACAAAGGAGTCCAGGAAAGGTGGGTATGCTTCAAAACAAAGATCTTGAGTGCACAGGAACAGACTGTCCCTGTGTGACAAAAGATAAGTTGACAAGGCAAACATCCACCCTGGAGAGGCAATGAGATTTTGAAGGAACTTAGGAATAAAAAGAGGATGTATCATCTTTGGAAGAAGGGTCAGGTCTCTCAGAAAGTATTTAAGGGGACTGCTAAGAAAAATTGTAGGAAAAAAATGTAGGAAAAAAATTAGGGAGGCCAAAGCTCAGTTCAAACTTAATTTGGTAACTTTTGTAAAGAATAATAAAAAATGTTTGTACAAACATATTAATGGCAAAAGGAAGGGTAAGACAAACCTTTGTTCTCTATTAGATGTGGGAGGAATCTTAGTAACTGCAGATGAGGAGAAGGTGAAAGTGATTAACGCCTTCTTTGCCTCAGTCTCTTTAGTGGGAAGATGGCTTGTCCTCAGGACAACTGTCCTCCTGGGATGGCAGATGGTGTCAGGGAGCAGGATGG
>VXBI01009112.1:558135-707943 GCA_013397375.1 Toxostoma redivivum
CTGAGTCCTGCATTTTGGCCACAATAACCCCTGCAGTGCTATAGGCTGGGGCTGGTGTGGCTGGACAGTGCCCAGGCAGAAAGGGACCTGGGGGTGCTGGTCCACAGCTGGCTGAACATGAGCCAGCAGTGTGTCCTGGTGGCCAAGAAGGCCAAAGGCATCCTGGCCTGTGTCAGGAATAGTGTGGCCAGCAGGAGCAGGGAGCTCATTCTTGCCCTGTACTCAGCACTGGTGAGGTCACACCTTGAGTGCTGTGTCCAGTTCTGTCCCCTCAGTTTAGGAAGGACCTTGAGACCCTTAAGCACATCCAGAGGAGGCAACAAGGCTGGAGAGGGGCTTGGAACACAAACCCTGTGAGGAATGGCTGAGGGAGCTGGGGGTGTTTAGGCTGGAGAAAAGGAGACTCAGGTGTGACCTCATCACTCTCTACAACTCCCTGAAAGGTGGCTGTAGTCACCTGGGGACTGGTCTCTTTATCCAAGCAGCAGCTGACAGAACGAGAGGACACAGTCTTAAGCTATACCAAGGGAAATATAGATTGGATATTAGGAAAAAGTTTTTTATGGAAAGAGTGATCAAGTACTGGAATTGTCTGCCTGGGGAGGTGGTGGAGTCACCATCCCTGGTGTGATGCATGTGTTTAAAAAAAGACTGGATGTGGCGCTCAGTGCCATGATTTAGTTGAGGTATTAGGGCATGGTTGGACTCAAGGATCTTGAAGGTCTCTTCCAGCCTTGTGATTTTGTGATTCTCTTATTTAACTTAGTACAGTGATGATTTTTAGTTTTACCCTGAAGTCCAAATTCAAAGTTCTAAACAAGCAAAGAATTACAAAACTTTTACTCAGAGGCAAATAAAGATTATGCTAAGAGCTCAGACAGCACCTCTTTGGTGGCACTGTGAATGATACATGTTGGCTGTGCAAGGAAACAAGTAATGGTAAAATAGATGTGGAAGATGGAACAAAAAGAAAGGGACAGGCCTGTAATTCATTTTATAAAACATAACCATCTTGCTGATACAAAAGCACCAGAGATTCCAAGCTCGTTTTGAAAAACAAGCATTGAACAGCTCTCTTAACTTTGTTTCTGCTCAGGTTGTTTCATCTTCACCGAGAACATCAGCTCCAAAGCCCTGGACAGCTTAGGGGTTTAGTCCTGAAAGAAGCAGTGACCCACATTTACCTCTGTATTTAGCTTAATTTTAAATTCTTCCCAGAAAAGATGGGAAGCAAACTAAAGTTTATCAGTATCTTTTTTTCTTTAATATTATGTTTTATTCCAGATTCATTTCAGTGTCCCTTACTTTTTAAAATCTTTGCATGATAATCTTGCTTGCAAAGTATTTTTTCTCATTTATTCTTTCATAAAGAACTGAAAATTATGTGAAATTATCAGAACTGTACATGCTGTTTCCCTGTATTTTAACTTGATGTAAAGCTTTCTGAAAAGTTCAGTTCTTGTATATCAGCAAAAAAATTAAACATTACTGCAGTAAGAAGTAGCATGTGACAGAATCTGATTTCTATTACTGTAGCATTTCCTATCTGACTATTTCAGCTTATTAGGAAATTTATTTCCCAACAGTATTTGATTTGTTATCAGTTAAGTTACTGAATTTTGAATTTTAACAATAACACAAATTTTCATATCAGGGAAAGCTTCTTTCACATTCAATAAACCTAGAGTCCCAGAAATGGAGAAGGTGACAGACTGTTTACTCATAAAATGTTTCTCATAATCAAGAATTCAAATGACAAAATTGTAAGAGAAATTAAGACATAACTGCGTAAACAAATTAATATTGAGCTGTATTTAACACAACTATGGTTTCTCTTGATGAACAATGTATACATATCTATATGCTATCTGTGCATAGAAGCTGTCATCTGGTACAATATGTTCTATTCCAAGGGTAAAAATATCCAGCTTTATAGGCCCAAAGGGATTAATCATTCTGGTAGAGACAATACAGCAATAGCCAAACAAAGAGTAGTTCCACAAGCAAAGAAAACCATCTCAAATCACAATTTTATGTAGCAGCAGTTTTTTATTTAGCAGAGTTTAACAAGCAGCCCAGCACACCAACAGGTGTTACTTACTATGCATCCCCATTCTCCTATCCATTCATCAAAACAGGACCTGGCTGAACAGATTAAAAAACAAAGCAAAAAACATCGTCTGCATTTATGACTATGGGGTTTAGTTAGTAAAACTTTAATTGATAGTAGGTGAGAAGAAAGCATGTAGATTGTAGTCCTAAAAATCTCTGTGATTTCAAAGTCATGCTAGCAATAGCCAAGGATGTGACATTTAAAACATTAAAGCTTTGAAATTTCCAGGTGAATCCAACCCATTTGGGTTCAAATTCCTTTTAATGGTGTCTGTTCTAGGCTGTAAAGGGATAAGCTCAGGGACTAATCATGCCCTTTTAACCTCCAGGCTGCCAATCAGCTTGTGGATGCAGGACAAATTGTGCAAGCAGTTTCACAGCACAAAAAAAGGAAAGGCAAGCTGCCCACAGGTCAGGCAAGGCAAGAGCACCAGGGTGTCCAAGTGGCAGCAGTAAGCAGAAAATCTACTGCAGACATGAAAAGATGAGGTTCCCTAGATGTTGGTAGACCATGCAGCTGTATCAAACAGTCTGTATTTGCTTTACAATAGAACCAAATTAAACAGTCCAATCTTTGCAATCATAACCGAAAAATAAAAGCTTGCTATTAAGGACACATCTGACGTTAAATCTGAAGTTTGACAGTGCCTCAGTTATTTTAAAAATCTAGATCTGGCAGTGGTTTTCAAATCTGTACTGTACTGGTTGAAGCAAGACCATGGGTGCCCAGCAGAATCTGTAAAAGACAACTAGGTATGGCACATCAGAACTTTTTCATTGTACAAATTTGGGAACTCAAGCAAACTAATGAGGGGAAATTAATTTTTAAAAAACAAGTCCAGGCTTTAATGAGATATGAGATCTCATTTTCATACATATTTTTATAACTATACTGTGTCATTTTGAAGCACATACAAAGAGGCACCTTTGCATGGTACAAAGGGTCACAGATCCTTTCTATCAAAGTGACTTAGATGCAAATTTCAGTTGTGGCAGGTATTTGAAGGAGACACGTTGAATCCACAGTGGATATATCAAATACTATTTGCACTCAAATTCATTCTATTTCATCAGTAAACCTGGACCATGGCACTCACAATTATGATCATTATGACAGTTGACTTGTACTAAAGCACAGGAAAGAAAATACAAGTGTGCCTGTGAGTAACCTAACTTTAACCTAACTTCCTAACCTAGCTTTCCTCAAGCTCTTACACTAAGTGTCTGCATAACAACTCAGTGGAAAAGGTTATAAAATTACACCAAATCACAGCAATAAGAAAGCCTTGACCCTCCACTATTATCTGGAGGGGGGAAATGAAACCCATACCAAACCACCAAACTAGTCTAATAAAGTTACACTTTATTACTATTAACTAATTCTCTCAACTGGACAGGGACCAGACCTTTCTTACAGAGATACAACTGACCAATACCCTAGTATTCACAACAACTCAGTTTTTGTTGGCAGTAATACAACCCTCTCTTTCCTTTAGAAATCTTTTTCTCTGCTTCAGGGGGAGAAAGTTCCTTTATCCAGTTTGAACATCTTGTGTGTGTCCTTGTCTTGTGTCCTAAGACCATCTGCTTGGTTCTGGCTTCTTGATCACCCCTCTGTAGGTACTGGGAGTTGTTGCTTTGTCCTCCTAGAGCTGCCTCTACTCCAGTGCTGAATCTGCCCCCCCTCAGCTCAGAAGAGAGCTTCAGGTCCTGGCCTCCCTGGGGCCCCATGCTGAACTTGCTCCAGTCTGCAAACATCTTTCTTCACACTTTATTAATGTGAACCTCCTTTTTTTGAGTTATCAACCTGGAAACTCAAACCATCTGGGCTTTTATTTGGCTCTAAACTAATGTGAAATACTGAAGCAATAACTCAGGAATTTGAACTAAAATTTGCAAACTTAAAAATACTGAAAAATATAATTGTAGGATAAGAGGGTGCCTATTACTCAGATTTGGGGAGTGCTGTGACTCCATACTTTAAATCACAGTGAAAAAAAATCCCTTTTGAATTACTTCATCACTTACCATATCTACCACATACATTA
The DNA here is from genome assembly GCA_013397375.1 of Toxostoma redivivum. Taxonomy (NCBI): domain Eukaryota; kingdom Metazoa; phylum Chordata; class Aves; order Passeriformes; family Mimidae; genus Toxostoma; species Toxostoma redivivum. Next base: position 562,296 of record VXBI01009112.1, read on the forward strand.
ATTATTCCAACTATTATGCCAAGGTCAAATGTAAGGTGAACACCCGACAATACTGCATAAAGATGAATGCCTGAGCTACTTATCCTCTTTGCTATTATTTCTCCTTCAGCCTGATCCTTTCAGTGGGTCATATATTGTAATTCTGTGCAAAATCAGCAACATTCAATATTGGCAGCATTACACAGAGCTCGTTAGCTACTCACAAAAGCACAGAACACACATCAAAGAGGGAAAGGAGGAACCTGAGTTTCTATATTTTGTTTCCAAGATGCTGCTCTATGACTTGGCCTAGATTTGGTCTGCCAGCTTTTGCCTGGCCCAGTTGAACTCACTTTTAAATTTGTTCCATCTGCAACTATGTCTACTGGCATACTGCAGTAGATCAGGCGCGAGTCTACAGAAGTCGTGGATTTTACCAACATAAAATTCACAAAACATGAGGTCTCCTATGTCTAGAACAGCTTCCCAGCCATTATACAGTGAACCAAATGCGTTCTCAGGTCACAAAACCTCTGTCTCCCACAGCGTAAACCCACCTGTCCCACCACTGTCATGTGTAATATCCTCAGTTACCAGCAGTCCGTCTCTCCCTATCTGAACTATTTTAGTTACAGTCCTGGATGATGAACTAAAGAAACACAAGGTTTCATACACTGCATGTACTTATTCGTGGAATGCTTACATAACCTCTGTATCCACTGTATTAAATTATCAGTACATTCAGAGCTGTAACTTGTTTTTGGAAGAGTGCACCTATAACTTCTTTGCTTATGCATAAAAATTTCCACTTCCTATGCATAGATACATCACATCTTGTTCCAAAATCTATTACAGAACTACAGCAAAAAGCAACGAGCTAAAAAAAGACTGGGGAAACAAAAATGGCAAGTACCTTTATAAGATTCGAAGAAAAGTTGCTTAAAATGCAATTGATTAATAAACTTTTTTTAATTTTCTTCCTAGAAGAAAAAAAAATCCTCAGAATATGCACATAGAAAAATAAAAACTGGGTAACAAGGTTTTACTGTTGCTTTTATTTGCTTTCACTATCCAGTTAGTCAGAGTTTTTCCCCTAAAAAAGAGCTAGGATTTTTTTAGCCTAAACTGAGCAAGGTGGTAACTGCCCTTCATGACTGAAGTGACAAAATCTGTTTCCAAGCTATTTCAGCACTTTAGTTTGTGTAAACCCATTTTCTAGTGAAAATCAGTACTACAAATGGAAGCAGATATTGGCTCTTTAGCCAAATATTCATAATTATTTTAGATACTTTTGTCCACTCAGATTATTAGTGTTCATATTCAGTAAATAGAAATCCTGGTTTATATATGTCTACAGGTCAGAGAAGTAGACTATTTTAAACCTTTTAATGCAATCTGTCACTTTCAGTATCAACAGAAAGTAAAGCATTTTGTTGAAAATAATCACATTATAAGTACAGTCTAATTTAAAACATGTAAAATAAGCATGCGGCTATTGATGCATTTGTTTTAGTTTGGTTTTTTTTTTTTTTAGTTTTTATATTTCAGACATCACCAAGAAAAAAAGGAGCTTCTTTTAGAAGAAAGTGAACATTTTGATGTAATACTACAGCCCACCACCCCTAAAACTGAAATCCAAAATGAACAGAACTAATCTAAATTCTGAAGCAAGTTTCCACAATGCAGACCAGAGACCAGTTATCAACTACAAGTCATGAAACGAATTTTATAAAGGTCTCTAGATGTTTCTGAAAGACTGAATGTGTAAAAGCAGAGTAAAAGATATATTCTCTGTTTACTGCAAAGGAAAAGAATGACTAAACATGCCAGGGTTCAGCATGCCAGAAAAACTCAGTTTCCTCATAAAGAACAAGCATGAAACAAGGTTGGAAATGTTAGGAAATACCTTAGTTTTCAAGCACTAGGATTGCTGGTTCTTCAATTCTTACACACAAAATTTTGAATAAGACAGTGACTGACACTTGGTGTGGAGGTAAAAGCACAGCAACGCTGGCATGCTCTGGCCACTGTTTTACACTCACATATCATCCAGCTTAACTAGCAATATGTTGCTTGATTTAATCAGAGGCAAAACCTCCATCCTGGACACACACCTAATATAAGAAGTGAGCAGATCTCAAGACCAAACACCAAGCAAATGTCCTTATCTGCACTACATGCTCAGTTAATCAAGTTAATTCGCAGGTTATAACAACTGTAATTTCCCACAGCATACAAATCCAATGACTGTAAGACCAAATAGTACCAGGAACAAAATGGAGTAGGTATTTCACAGAAGGCTTATGTAATACCCATATTAGATATTAAATCAAATCTACTTGCTCCACAGCTAAGATGTCTGAGCAACACCGTCACCCTGACCTAGAAAATACTTCCTGTTCTATGAGACATGGAAACTCAAAGGAGCAGGAGTTAGCATGCTGTGTTTACTGTTAAAAGACTTAGCACCAATTTTTTAAACATAAATAATGCAAGAGTCTAAATCTCAAGAGTACTTAGTTATCTATACTGTGTAGTTGTATTAGAAAATCTCAGTGTATGATAGAGATACAAAAATTATGTTAAGTGTTTAACAAAATTTAAGCACCTAGGACCAAAAAGTAATTGCAAAAGCCACAGACCTCACCCTCCTACTTGTCCATTACGCCTGGCAACGTAATTTTAAATTAGTGGCCAAGATACTTGTCTGGGAATGGAGGTGTCCTGTGTGCCAGGCCTCTCCACCAGCAAGAGACTTTTTTTCCATGTCATTAGTAAAGTCCATGCAACGGGTCTTTAGAAAGAGAACTGGAATTTGGGGTCCCTCAGCACCCCAGACACAAGGTGTGAGTGTTTATGTGGCCAAGAGAAACATTTACTATGGCACAACTGTGTCCCTAAGCTATCATTACATTCACCTTGTCTGTCATTTCCTTCTGAAATCTCTTCTGAAAACACGAGTCAGCATTAGGATGCCTTTTACACTGAAGGCCTTCATGCAAGTTAATCTACTCTGCCAAGTAGCAACACAAATCAGCCCCTCCTAAGGTCTCTTCTGTTATAGCTAGCAAGGTCACAGTACCTGAGCTGTCACATTTAAAGACATTTCCAGCATCTCAACACTAATTTTTGGTGATTCAGAGGTACAGGTGGACTCTCAATTACAATACCATTATATATTCATTTACAGGGGCAGAAAAGTCGGTGTATGAGGTTTAGGTTATTCTATGTTAGCAAATCAATTTTTTTCAAAGGCTATCATTATATCACAGCTATTATTAGGATATTAATAATGGAGTAAAAATTTTCTTGGGTCTCAAGAATCCCACAAAAATAAGCAAACTGGTTAGTATGATGCTATTTCCAGTATGTCAACAATAGTTTCAAATGCTAGATACAAAAAAGGGATAGTCAAGCACTATTTCATAGAGAATAGAAAGCACAGTTCAAAAATACTTCTGGTATACCACATAGTCAAACTTTTTTGTCCATTTATGGATGACAGAGAAATAAATTATTATTAAATTAACAGTAAACCCCAATTATGTCTTCAACTGCAGACTAGAATGATCCTGCCAGACATCCACATGGGGGCATCAGTAGAATCTGTAAGCATCCACAATTCCACTCAGCCTGCTGATGGGTAAACACAAGTTACAAAGTACTGACAAGAGCAGCAGTTTCAAGACACAGATTAATATCTGACATGTGTAAAACAACAGAAGTGTCAATATGAAGCCACCTCTGTTACGCAATTTATCCACCACAAACAATTTCTTCTGTAATCATAATCAGCTCCATTATCACTTGCATTTTAATAACCACTCTCTTTGTAGTACCCAAAACTAAGGGTACTACGAACGGGAGGAACCCACTGGGAGCAAAGTAACCTATGAGCAGTGAGACACTAAGAGAAAGACATGCTGAAACACTGTGGGCAAAATTTATGGAACTGAATCTTAAGCTTTGGTAGCAGAATTCACTTACACAGGATACATGACTTGCATAGTAACTCCCTTTTTTCTTTTGCCATCAAAAATCTGTGAACATTATTGGGGGTTAAAGCTAAACAATTCCTTGGTAGTGCATGAAGAAAGGCCAGGTAAACAGATCACAGTAACTGCTACCTCCTCACTTCTACTTGCTTCCAGCATGTCCAAGTGTTGTTCATACAGGGGACTTCACATGCAGCACAAAACTTGTGACCCTTAAAAGGTCTGCCTCCCTCACCTCAGACACCTACACTCCATACTGCTGCCCTACATTTTAAACATACACAGCTCGTCCATGGGACCGACTCCCCTGAAATACGGCTGAATTGCTCTTACTTCATTTTACCTCTACGAATCAGCATATGTCTGGCCTGGTATTTTGCAGAAAACCACCTCCCTCCAGTTGTTCCAGTTAGATTGAGCTCCTAATAGAGAACTTGTGGAACAGCAGGCTGCCAGGCCTTAGGAAAATTAGAATATTTCTGGCACATGAGGAATGATAAACAGTAGTGCTACCTAAGGTGTGGTGCCCTAGTTAAAGACCTATTAATGGATGCATTGCTGATAGCATGCTGGCTTATCTGGCATGTTGTGCATTTTCACTGCCCTCCATTTGAAAAGTCTATATATCTGAGTTTTAACATATTTGACCTACCCTGTAATTGCCCATGTAATTTAAAGCATGATGTCAGTTGACTCATGTGATCATGACAGATGTCAACACTGACTGATGCTAGGAAACATTTTAATTCAGGAGGAAAAGCTAACTATTATTAGCGTGTATTATAGGTTGCAATTTCTTCACAAAGACTTGCAGTAATTTTTTCGCTCCTTGAGGTCTTCATATACTTTATTGTTACATCATCTCATGCCATTAATATTTTACCTACTTTGCTTTAGCCTGGATATAGTCATTGTTAATTAAAGAGATAAATATCAGTTTAATGAATTTTCTCCTCACTTACACAAAGCCAGCATAATGTTCAAAATCAAGCACTTACAAATTAGGCACATTTAAACTAAAATGAATGCATAACCACGATTCTTTGAGGCACCTTGTTAAAAACTGTTGATCTGTGATACAAATATAGACAGCATAAACAATTAAGAGATGATTCCAACAAGAAGTTAAAAGTCTAAAAGACAGAAAACACAGTCAAGTTTCTCAAGTGTAAAATTTACATTTCTGGCTTTAGAATCTTCTCAGATAATCACAGAGCATTTTTAGCTATCAGTCAGTCTGGTATATCTACACATTTAGCCAAATTTCTGAACACATTGCTGAGGAGAAAAGAAAGTAAGGGTCAGTAAAACTTAGCAGACTACTGAATGAGAACAGATACAGTACGGGTTACTCTTTTCTTTCAAGAGACTACTGCAAAACTGCCAACTCAGTGTAAAAAACAGGATGAAGAAATGGGGAGAGGGAGATTAAGCTGGAAGTGTAGCTACAGGAAGCTGTCAGCAGCTCACCATAAAGGTTTCAGTTCAGAGTGTAGGGGAAAGAGTGAAATACAATTACACCAGTTAATTACTTTTTCAGTAGAAGGCTATCAACACGTTGTCAGATTACTTCAAATAGATTTTTTTAGGCAGTTAAAGAAACAAGGAAAAGCAACACTAAAATTATCTATGCATATTTGAAGGCATTCACTAAAATTCACAGAAAATACACAGAACACTTAAAAAATCTTTATTTATGATTCCTCTTTTCTCACAGTTGTATTCAAAGGTCACAATTCAACGCATGTTCCTCCTAGAGGAAATACGGCAGCAATGCTAAAGTAAGTATGGAGTAAGAGGCAGCTTTAAAATATAAAAGACATTATGGAACAGTTGGGACTGTCCAGATTAGTACAACCAGAGCATGCCTGAAGTGTAACCAGCCTCCAGTTTTGTGAGATACTGTCATAATGTGATGATTCTGAACACAGCTACTAATCTCTTTCACTTCCTTATGAAAACCTCAAGGGCTTTGGTTCTGCAGAAAAGGCACTTCCTAGAAAACCATGCGTAAAGTAAATGGGTTAGACAGCTAGATTAGTGTGCATATGTATTTATATAAGAGTTCAAGTTCATTATGTGACTAAGATGTGAATAAAATAATTATTACTTTAACAGAAATTAAAGAAGTGCAGTAATGGTACAGTAAACCAGATACCTGATAAAGCAAAAGGACAACTGTTTGTTTGTTTTTCTAAAACTGTGCCCAAGAATTAGCAGAGCTAAGATCAAAAGGAAAAAGTTCTGTACAACTGAGCTGATAGAAATGAGCTTGGCATTTGAAATAGTGGCTGATAGAGCTGTAGACATTGAGGACCACACAAAATGAATAAAGTAGAGAAACATGCAGAAAGATGAACCAGATCATGCAACTATGCACAAACAGTCTGTAATGTCAGAGATAGAATGTAATTTAACCAAGGCAAATGCAAAAAAAAAATTAAGATAACAAATGCAAACATGCTCAAAAGCAAGGAAAAAAATCAAACCAACAAAGATACCTATGCAAGCAATGAAAAAAACATGACAGATGATAATAAAATTGAAAGGGAAAGTAAAAAAAAAGCCTCTAGTTATGAGAACTGTTTGATTTGTAGGAAATATGTAAGGTCTGTGGGAGTTAACTAGTCAGATACATTTGCAGCTTCTGGTAGATTTGGCAGCTGATCACATCCTCCAGGTTCAGCTGGAGGACAAGATTTTACAGAATAAGATTCTCCTTTTCCTTTCACATCACATCACTATTCTTCCTCTATAGAAAGGATCTACCATCACCTGCCCAGAGGCCAAAATAATCACTTCACTGGTGCTTCATTTAGATTTCTCATTTAAGCTTCTCATTTACTCTTTCATTTTCCTTATGCTAGGGCATCAGTAAGACACCATCAAGGAGCAAGAAGGCTTGCTGCAGTCCTTTCAGAAGTTATGGACTGCTCTATGCTTGTTCAGTATAGCCAACTAGCACAGCCACCATCAGACCAAGTGGGACATAAATCCCCCCAGCCTCAGACACTTACACCACCAGGTTGCCCTGAAACACATGCAGGTCGTTTCTCAGGCTGCCTTGATATCCCAGGGTGTGGCTCTGAGAGGCACATCCCAACTGAGAGCATTCCAGGTTTCTGCCAACTCTGATGCTTCTGCTTTCAAATAACTGCGAATTTGAGAAAAGGTTCAACACAAGCCTTTGGCAATTTTTCACAGCTGAGTTGATGAGTGGGTGAAAGAAGGGGTCAGAACAGAGGGCACTCACAACATTTCTGCTGTAGCCACTGAAAGCTAAATTCAGAAGTTGCTTACAACATAATTTGAAATATAATTTCTGTACCGTCTGAAAACAGGATAGATAATTTGGTATTCTTCTTGTTGTTAATACTGGCAAATGTCTATTTGCTGCAATTTTTATTCAGGATCTTTGAAGGATCCTGCTGCAAAACTGCAACCATGAACACCCCGAGCACTTCAGATTGGCTAAAAGCTGTGTCTAGATTTTTCACAGGACAGTCTACCTCCATATAGTTCCAAATCACATTTTCCAGTCTATGGAAAGATGCTTGTATAGCAGACCTCTATTACCTTCTTACTGATAACATGTGGCAGCTTTGTGTCACTCAGACAGAAGGAGCCTTCCCCATCCTAGGAATAGCCAGTGACAACATTGACCCCGATGGATTCCCAAGGGCTGTTACTACATGCCTTTGCCATAACAGGAACACAACATTCAGTTCATCACTGCCAGACATGCTGAAAGGAGGGAGACAATACTAGGAACTGCTTTATTTAAGCTGACTTAAATCTCCAAACACAAACCCAACTGCTGTGTACTTAGTTTCTAACTTTTCAGTTCATAATCTATAATCTATATGTAGATCACTTATATTGAAATCATTATAGAAATGTGAGTAAACAACATTTTTGTTATCATCAAAGACTCACAGAACAGCTAGGGTTGAAGTGACCTGAAAGATCTTCTAGTTCCAACCACCCCGCTGTGGACAGGGACCCCTTCCAGTAGATTAGGGTGCTTAAAGTCCCATGTAACCCGCTTTGAACATCTCCAGGAATGGTGAATCTATAACCAGTTCCAGAGCCCCACCATCCTCATAGTAAATAATTTCTTCCTTATATCTAATCTAAACCTATCCTCTTTTAGTTTAAAGCAGTTTCCCCTTGCCTTACCACTACATGCCCCTGTAAAAAGTCCCTCTCCTGCAGGCCCCATTTAGGTACTGAAGGCTCCCCAGAGTCTTCTCTCAGCCTGCATTTATTGGCAAGGTGCTCCAACCCTCTCACCATCTTTGCAGCCTCCTCTGGACACATTCCAATAGGCCATTAATCATTAACAGATATTAATGACATCACCATCATCATCCTCTGGTGCCATAAATACCCCATGTGATCCTGCCCACAGAGGATCAGTATCTGTAAGAAGATTCTAATTTTCTCTTCATCTGAAGTATGATATAGGTCATGCAACTCCTAAAGCATGACCATGGTGTCACATAAACTTCTTTCAGAGTTGCTGGGACATCCATTCATTCTAAAAACAACAAGTCCTACAAGCTCTGAGAGCTGGCCAGAAATTGAGATCCCAATGTGTCATCTTTTACTAGCTTGAAAATATGCAATCCATGCATAATGAAACAATTCATGCATGCTACAGCATCATACTTCTATTCTATTCTATTCTATTCTATTCTATTCTATTCTATTCTATTCTATTCTATTCTATTCTATCCTACTGGTGTTACGTTCATAAATAAGCATAGTGACACCTGTCCTTGGTAAGTGTGAAAAAGCTCTAATTGCATCACACTGCCATGTAACACTTGTTCTGAAAAAAACAGTACTCAACATTGGTGCAGTACAGCCCAGAGAATATTTGTATGAAACCTTCAATTTTCCAGCACTTCCTGATTATCTTCTGATTTGAGCTGTGTGACCCAGCTGAGCATTAACATTGATTTTTTGATTTAATTACTGACACTCTGGCTTGGAGAGCTGTGACATGCTGAAATTCAAATGAATAGGGCTTGCCCTGGCCTCCTCCTAATACATGCTGTGCTGATTAATCCAATCCTGTTTTGATTTTCTGCATGCATGATACGTTTATCCATTCCCATTCCTTCACAATGAGTGCTGTTCACACAGCTGATTATCATCCCTGATTTACCACTGATTAACCATATGCCCCACATCAGCTTCGTGTACTTCACTGAAACTGTTATTACAGAAACCTGTGGCTGTAAAAGGAACAGGGGCAGTAAGAAAAAGGCAAAGAGAGGGCAGACAGGAACTCAACTTGTGTTTTGAGGAAGGATTTAAGAATTTAGATTTGTATAGGCTGCAAAAGGCATATATTCTTCACAATATCTTTATTCTCATTCCTTTCCCTTGACAGCACATGTGGTTGCATTACAGCTCAGCTGTTAAGAACCTTTATTTCATCGATAAAGTAAGTAGATTAAATTCATCCAGTGCCAACTCTACTGGCTGATGGAAGGGGGTAAAGAGATGCTATTCTGAGCTAGAAAGTACTGACTCATGCTTCTTACTGTAAAATCATAACCAGATCCCCACTATACCAAAACCTACTCTTAGTCAATATCACAATGAAGTAATGTTCAGGAATATAGCTACAAAAATGACATCATCATCATATTATCACCAGTAGAATTTAACCACTTCCTAAAGTTCAACATCCATTTCCTCTGTTTGGAACAACTAATGCATAAAAAAGCTGAGGGCAAAATTTTGAAAAATTATTCAGAATGTTTTTCAGAAATCACCTGTGAATCTTCATTCAATATGGAAACTGAGTTCCCAAATTACTTATGAGTTTTTGAGAGTTTTAAACTCTCAAAACTTGTAAACTGTAGGGTTTGAACCTACAATTACAAAAAGGTTTCTCTTTAAGCATCTGAGTATTATATCTTCCCAAATTCAATCTGTTAACTGGGCCATGGCTCTTTTTCTCTGACCCTACAACACAGTCTTCAAATTCCTATTTAGTAATCACCAAGAAATTAAGTTATAACTGTTTCCCTAGGGCAGCTAGGGAAACAGTTCCTTCCTTGTTTTGCCTTATTCTCCCCATATATCAGCCTTATAAAGAATTGTATTTTAGATTTTAACTGATGAATTCCCACCTTTGCTGTCTGTAGATCTAGAGGGCTTTACTGCCTAACAGTCTTTGATGATGCAAAAAGAAAAAAAAAAAATCAAACAAGAATACCAATGTCATACTGTTCACTTCCCTAACGCATTTATCGGAATTGCCCCATCTTTGCATTTTTCTCTCTTTATTTCAGCAGTCCAGTCTGCCTGGGGTCTTGAGTTTTACATAAAAAACAGATTTAAAATATATTAAATTATGCATAATTTCAATAGTTCCTCCTTTAAATTACAGTAGGTTTTATGTAGCAAGGAAGTGTGTTTGTGGGTAAAAAAACAAGCCTATTAACAAATTTTCAAAGATTTACCAGTCTTTTGTTGAAAGGATCTAATTATAGTCTTTCCATTTTGCTCTTTGAAAAAATGCTTCCTTGTAGTTCACAGCCAACCTGTAAACTTCTGAAGAGCCTTCCTGTAGAAAATTGCAGTAGAGGGGGAAAAATAATAATATGTCATAAATCTACATAGAAAACAATGTTTATTATAACATATCATTATCATATATAGGCAGCAGCAATAGTTTATTCAAAAGCTCTCTCTTGTCAGCAGTGTATGTAATTTGTGGACTTAGCATCAAATGATAATCAAATGATTACACAAGTGCTACATTACTGAATATACCATGCATTCAAGACTGATTTGCTTATGCAAACAGAAAATAAACATATTAATAGTGTAAACAAATCATATAAGATTTTTTTTCCCTTAACAGTCTGCCTTGCTGAAACACTGAGGCTGGCCCATCAACACAGTCCTCTTCATTGGAATCACTTCACATCTTACATTTAACATTCAGCTCCTCAGAAAACATTTTGTTCTTTCTCTATACAAAATTTAAAAGAAACCTATGCTTTGTATCACATTAACATTCAGAATAACTTCTGCAAATAGAGAATCGTAGCATATCCTGAGTTGGAAGAGACTCAAGAATCATTGACAAGAATCACAGAGTCCAACCCCTGGTCCTGCACAGGATTCCCCAAGAGTCACACCATGTGTCTGAGAGCATTGTCCAAACTCTACATAAACTCGTCAGGCTTGGCTCTGTGACCACTTCCCTGGGGAGCCTGTTCCAGTGCCTAACCATCTTCTGAGTGAAGCATCTTTTCCTAATACTCAACCTAAACCTCCTCTGACACAACTTCAGTCCCTTTCCTCACTCTCACCAAGAGATTGGTGTCTGCCCCTCTGCTTCCCCTCATATGAAGATTCTGAAGCCTGCAATGAGGTCTCCCCTCACTCTCTTCTCCAGGCTGAACAAGTAACCTCAGCCACTTCTCATAAGGCTTCCCCAGCTGAGTGAAAATGTTTCCTTGATTATTTTTAAAATATTCTCTCTTTAATGCTGTTCTTAAAGCCAATCCAAAATCTAGGGATTAATCCCGTCCTTATGAAATTTTCTTACTGCCATTCCAAATCCTGTTTCTCAGAACCTTCTACTGCCAGCTGCTGTCAAGCAGCATAAATGGAGTCCTTAGGAGCACAAGTCAGTCTTACGTGGAGCAGCTTAGGCAGTTGGGATTTTAGCCTGGAGAAAAAGAGTGGGCTCAGGGGTGACCTCATCACTCTCTACAGCTATCTGAAAGGAGGTTGTAGTGTGCTGGGGTGGGCCTCTTCTCCCAGGTAACAAGTGCAGAATGAAAGGAAAAGGCCTCAAGTTGCACCAGGAAAGGTTTACATTGGATATTAGGAAAAACTTCTTCAGCATGAGGGTTATCAGACATTGGAACAAGACCACTCAGGGAAGTGGCTGAGTGACCAACTGTGGAGGCAGTTAAAAGATGTGGCACTTAGGGACATGGCTTAGCAATGGAGTTGGCAGACTTAGGTTAACAGCTGGACTCTTGGTCGGATCATCTTAAAGGTCTTTTCCAACCTAAACAATCCTATGACTGAAGGGTATCTGAAGATGTATATGTTATATTGTGCTCTCTATAGGGCAGACACACTGATTGTGATCTGCTGCTCTTTTCCAAGCTGCGCAGGAGTTAACAACTCTTGTCCAACAGGTTGTGCACATCACTGCCACTCACCTACTTTGCATTCTCTCAAATTATTCTCAATTCTGAATAATTTTTACTTAACAGGTGATTTTAAAGTGTTTTCTGTTACTAGATACATTTCAGAAATTAAAGCAAATGCTCAGTGAAGATTGCTTTGACACTAATTAGTTAAATTCCTTGAAAATATGTAAAGCAAAACTTTTATTCCAGTTCATTACACAAAAGTGGTCTTATTGGAACCATCTTGAGAGACAGTTCCAAAACTGAGATCAGATTGCATGCTGTACTCCTCAGGGGAACATTATTAAAACAAAAGAAAAATTTGCAGCCAGTGAGATTTAGATGGACTGTTTGTGCTAAACATAAACACAGATGTCTTCCTGAGTTGCTGCCTGAATCCAGGCACCCTAGATTAACAAAAATTAAATTCTCCTATCATCATAGACAAAACACAGATAAAGAACCTACTGCTTACTCTTGCAAGCCAAATATCATATACTTAAGAGAATATCTGTTGCATAACAGCAGTGAATTTAATTAGTTTGTTTCAGTAGTGAATTTAATTATACTGTTTATCTGTGAACATTTATGCAAAGATATATATCTTCACATTTGCATCCTGACATGACTAATGACAGTACAGTGTTTTGTCTGCAACTAATTCATTTTCACTTAATACGGCAATGACTGATTAATTTCATTTTCTGGTGTGGAGGCCATCCTGGAACACAGTCAATGTTTCTTCAGAACCTCTGAACTTAATTATCTCCAAATAGAAGGTGGAGAAATGGATACAATTTTTCTCTCTCCTTTTTTCTTTTCTTTATCTCTGAAATTACCTGCGGTGTTTCAGAAGATTTTTCAAAGATAGCAAAGCAAATGCTACTCTGACTGGTACCCAATTCTCAACAAAAACTTTGCATTTGTAAGGCAAGTAAAATTCATTCTGGAAATGTCTGTTGGGATTACATTTAGTGCAATTCATTTAATCTAAATTAGAAAAAAAACTCACCTACATTTATAGTTCTGGTCCAACTTTTTTTTGAATGGCGTATAAAACTATGATTGGCTTCTATGGAAGTTTTAGATGTGCAAGGAATACAAACTTATATTAAAGGATATGGGGCATTTATTTAAGAGTTTGACTCGATGATCCTTGTGGGTCCCTTCCAACTTACCTTGTGAATTTGTGAATCTGTGATATTAAGTTGCTCCTCCCACAAGAAATAGTATTATGAATACCAAATAACTACACTGGTGAGGAGATCTCGAATTTTGAGAACACAGATTTACAGACGGCTCCTCTCAGTATGGAGCAAAGGTAGGTCTTTCCATTCAATTCCTAATTGTTTCAGCTTTCCAAGACTTCTCACATCATTGCCAAAACATTTTTCCATTCCACAATTATGGAATGTAATCTCAAATTCTGATACATGACTGAAAAATAATAAATAGGTATGATGGCTGAGTCACAAAAATCAAGACAGCTGTGACAACAGTGCATGAAATTCTAATTATTGACATGAATTGCAAAATTTGCACTGACTTATACAAGGATAGACCTTCACTTGTCAAATAAAATATTGTGTGGATATTCTGACACACTCCTTTCATACACACTACCATATTTTGGAAGCTACATGAATGTGAGGAACACCACACAGAAAATGAGAAAATGTAGCATGCAAGAAGAAAATTTTTCTTACAGTGCTAGCTTTCCAAAATAAAATATTATTATTTCTAGTGGATATCCAGCAACCTTAAGCAGCAACTCAGCATTCTGAATTTCTAGTTGCCCAGGCCTGGTACCCCAGGAGTGACTTTAAAAGTGGAACAATATGGAGAATTGTTTAGATGTGACTATAAACAGCTTTTATCTTAGCAAAATCTTAAGCAAGCTAAACTAGTTCTGGGTCAAACAACTTTTTTTTCTGTTTGTCATTACCAGTTTAAAAAGTTACTTTTCAGAACAAATTTTTATTAAATACTCCCTTTGTGAAGGAAAAAAAAAAAGCTTCACTTTCCAAACACTCAAAAATATTTCAGTTGTCTCAACTTTTGTTCTCAATTTTTTTTTACTTTAGCGAAACCTGTCTACTGATTGTGGTATGGATGCCCATATAGGGATCATGAGTTTTTTAATCTCTACTGCATTTTCTGCAAACAGATTTAATTAGAAAAACTGCTGTTCTGATATACATATAGTATATCTTCAATTTTAGCTCCCTTCTATTTTGAATTTACAACAATGACTAAATAAAAACATGATGTAAAGAAACTTCACAGCAACTCTTCTTTTATATTATTGTCAATAATATGAGTTGGAATGAAATGTTTCACATGTAAAAGAGATTTCTTTAACCAAAATATTTCAGGTACAGAATGAGTCATAAATCACACAACTTCTGTCAAAAGAAAGACACACTTCATACAGAACTGAAATTCATCTGATTAAAAAAAATCTGTTTATAAAATGTGATTCTGATCTTCACAAATTATGCGGTTTGTAATAAACTTTCAAACAATACTCACACCCTTTTTAGATTCATACATTACCACCTGTCACAGACTGCAGCCAGGCTTGCCCCCTGAGGTTTTCCAAATCTTGTCTTTGCTACAGAACATCCTACAAGCTTGCCAAGAGCTAAAAAGCTGCTGCCCAAATAGAGTAGATTTATTAGAAAAGCTGAAGATGTTTATTGCAGCGACCAGTTATTTTCCTTTAATGTATCCCATTGTTCTCTCACTGAAACGTACTTTTGGTTGCCAAAACTTTTACATATTCCTGCTTGCTGGGTTTTATGAAGAACAAATTTTTAAACAGTAGCTGCAAAGCTATTTTAAGTCAGGAAGCTCCACCAAAAAGATATTCTCTAAGGGTGATGGAGTTTCCGAACTTTATTTTCACAACAATATTTTGTCAGACAACAGTACTTATCCTGGATAGAAGCTCAGTCAGGAAAACTTCTTGCACGATCTTTAGTATCCTGTTGCATCTTCCTCTCTGCCAGGCAAAAGACCACACATATCCTTCCAACTGCTGCCTGGGGACTTCTGAGCAGCACTCATTTTACTTTCATTGAAGTGACCCCTTTGTCCCCTTTTTGGGGCTCCCTGTCTGGTATCACACATGGGAGGATAAGCAGAGAAACAGAACAGATGGTGGCAACAGATGCCATTGCTCATCCCAGGTGAAAGGCCATGGCTAAATGCACCATCCCACAATTCCCATGTTTCCCTCAGTCCCCCCACCTCACATATTGTTACAAATACATCATCAGGAGAGGAACTTGGTTACACTGCATCCTCAGGCCTACACATGAATCTTCCAACCCACGGCAAGGACAATACCTTGATGAAGCTTTGAATCCATGTTTAGAATTTAAACCTAGCTAATTAAAATAAAACCAAACTTCCAAGTATTTTCTACTCCTTGTTTTATTTGTTGCAGGAACAACTGAGAGCAAATAGCAAAAGGACACATTTTTTCTTATCTGCCAATATTTTTGCACAGCAGGTTCCCTTTTTAATGTGGCCATTTAGACTGTTATTTGTAAGAGGCTTATTATACAGCAATACAGAAAATAGAAATTAATGTGTTAACATATTTGGGAGCACTCACAAGTCTAGCATTTGAAACTCACATTAGGCACTGATTTCTACTGTACATGCCCCCCTTACTACTCTTTAATACACAAATAATAAATATCGAAGCTAAAAGCACTTCAGAACTATTTGCACTGTCCTAACAGCCAGCCTTAAAATTGACAATGAAAAATAAAATGTTTATGTCTCCTGGGAAAAGACTTCATGATGCCACCCACTAAAAGGCAAATAGTAAATTCCAGTTTCCAGTCAAAATGCCTAGGAGAGACTAAAAGCAAAGAAGAGGGCAAGCCTTAGCAGCCATAGTTCACCTAGTCAAATATTCATATCTTACACCAGGGATTTTCAAACTTCTGATGTTTAAATACACCTAAACATTTTCAATGCAATCTCCTGTAGAATTTATACAAACTTTTTCCTCATTTTCCCTAAGTGTCTTAGTTGTTCACAGACCCAGCCCCGTTAACTTTCCATGAATTCCAAAGATAACATGCTGAAAGCCACAGTTAGAAATTCAACAGCCAAATAAAACATCTTTTAAAGCTGAAAATCATTCGTTTTAGAAGGCAAGTTTGTGAGGAAAAATTAAGGCAGGGTGGAAAAAGAAACCAAAATAAAAAAACACATACTTGAAATTTCTTTACTAAATGTCAGAACAATTTCATAGAGGTGTCCAGACATTGCAGCAACCTTCTTAACTTCTCAGGGCCAGATCCAATTGTCCTATCCCGCAGGAAGGTCAGATCTCCAAATCTCTTGCGGCCATAATGGACTGCTACTGAAAGTCAATGGCAAGTCTCACATCAGCTCCAGAAGGCAGCACTGGCAGTGATCAAATCTCTCTCCCATCACCACTATGTCTCCATCAAGTAATTCCTAAAATCTCCATGTCTAACTGTTATTTTAATACCCAGATGTCTTAAACAGGCACACTTGAGCTATGAAACAGATCTTCCATAGATGGTCCAGGTCCTCCATGCTGACTTTGACTGAATCCTGCTCTCCCCACACTCCCTGCCAGGAAACCTTTGGCAGTTCCCAAGATACCTAATTTCTTTTACCCAGAAGCTGTTTCATTCACATGTAACTGTAGGCAGTGCTATGAGAAATTAAGTAAGCTCTCTGCAGTGTAAGAATAAGTATACCTGATCAGAAGAAAACAAAATAAGAAATTAGAAGAAATCCGAAGAAACAAAAAGCTCAGTATGAAGCTTTTACTCATAGGAAGAAAGCAATCATACAATGACCTTGAGTTAGCCCTAAAACCTAGAAAATAACAAGATGTCTGTCTCTGAAAATACTTGTTTTCTTGGTGCTCATTGAATTTTTGAAATACACAGTTACTTTTGCACAAATGTTTGTATTAACTTATTCAATTAATCTGTGTTGATGATAAAGCTGTCATAACTTATCATTTTCTCTAGTCTCAGAATTCAACGTTTCACTCCATAATGCCAAAATGAAAACACTTAGGCAACAAAGTAAAAAGTCCCTGACTGCTGTTTATCAAAATAGTAACATCTGAAAATGAATTCAAATACAGAACATTTGCTGCTGTGCTGTCATAAAAATTCACAGCTGCACTACAGACCTATGATCTACGTTCTCTTGGGATATCTGCTGAGGTGGGGAAAAAAGAACCCCAGCCCAACAAAGGAAGACAGGCTAAAAAATCTTCCCCCTGTAATAAAAGAATTAATACAGACATGGCATCAACCACAAGCTGAAATGCAGCCATGTTCTTGAACACAGGACAGAGATTTGCTGCCTGTAGTTGCAGCCATTCTTGCCATATAATCAGTACTTTGCTGGCTGGACTAGATGCTGTTGCTGTGACTCATCTGGGATATCACCACGCTGCAGGAGAAATCCTGCTGTGAACTACAGTCTGTTCAACGTAGGAGTATTACAGTAGCTCACAGAAATTGTTCTGGGACACTTACAGATGCCAAGGTGCATTAGTTCTGTTACAAACAGTTCAAGTGGAACAGACTGGAGCTACTCATTTGAGTAAGATATTATTTACCATTGGTACACATGAAAGAGTTGGGTCTTAGTGATGCCATCTCTTTAAAAAAATGCAATTTCTAACACATAGTACACTGCAGATTATAAAATCCTTGAGGAGGTTTGAAAAAAAGTCATACAGTACTGCAAGTCCCACTGACTCTCTCTGCACCTGGGTCTTTGTGCCTCTATCTCTTCTGCATCCTATTAGCACTACATGCTTTCTTCATGAACTTTCCTCAATCTTTCTCACTTTTTTCCAATTTAGGAAACAATTCTGGATTTCAGTTTTACTGGGAGGATTTTAAGATCTGAGATAGAGATCTGTTATGCCAAAAATTCTAGGAGCTGGCACCAACCAGCTCTTCAATTTAGTGCAATGTTTCTCACACTGAACTCTGTACAACAGACAACTGAAAATCTGGGAAACAGAACAAAAATATTTTTAGAAAACCACACCAAAACTTAGCAAGATACTATGCTAATGAAGAGTAAGAAACATACAGGTAAGTTATGTTTACAAAGCTATTAAAACAATGACTGGAACTCTTACTAACTAAGATGTTCCAGCTCCAGCTCAGCAGGGTTGAGTGTTGCCACCAAGGGAATTGCACTTTGCCATGCTGCATCCAACTCCAAAACTTCTCAGTTCAGTCTTGCAGTACCTTTGTGGAACAGCAGAATCAGATGTGCCAGGATCAAAGTTACTGCAAGTTTGCAATGGAACATGCAAACACTTTGTTAACCTTCGTTAGTGATTTATGCTTATATGCTAAAATATGACCTGTAGCAACCGAGGAGTTGTCATGTATTCACACCCACTGTTCGGAAATGGAGGGAAGTTTTGGCAAGCACAGGGATGGACAGCTGCAGGAATAACATCTTACACCACCACTGCAAAACCTGCCACTTAACTGGGGTCAGAGACCAGGAACACTGTCTAACTAGACAGATGCCTGCCCAGCCTTTGGGTAGGTTGACAACAGATTAGAGAGCTCAAGCTGTCACTGTCACCAACACCACAGCCTGTTTGTCTAGGGCATGTGGAAAGTATCAACTTCATCAACTTTATCCAATCAAGGACCTCTTCAAGGGAATAGTAATCTGAGAGAGGAAATTATAAAAGCACAGGGACACAAACTCTTAGACAAGGGATAAACAGAGACAATGCCAAAAACCTCCAGATGCTAACTGATGGGCCATTAAGAAACTGAGGGGTGTGCATGAAATGTGCTGGTGCATTCACTCACAATTCTCAAGCTGAATTAGCCAGTGAGTGGCTCTGGGATCTCACAGGGGTCTGAGGTGAGCAGAGTCCACGCTGATTTTGGGGATCCAGAAGTGTGGAGTACCTGAGGGACTGTTTGCAACAAGCACCTAGTTGGACCCGCTGGTGAGTAGAAAACCATGGGATAGGTAAGGGGGATCCAGGCAGGAGTGTTGGGCGGGCAGAGGGGGCCAAAGCAATGCTTGGGGGATTCACAAAAGTGTGAGTACTTTCACTATTGAATGTCAATCCTTACCAGTCAAAGAGTAGGAAGAGAACCTGGACTATAACATCACTCCTGAAAGTGTTGCATGTGGATGCTGTTGAAGACAGAACCTTGTCTCTGGCAGCCTGTCTGTCTGTCTGTCTCTAGGGTACCAGTTTAGCCTTGCTACCGGTTGAACCTCTAAATAGGAAAGTAGCTGCCACGTCCATCATCTGGGAAGGAGATCTCTAGATTTTATGGCATCACAGTCTGGGCTCCAGCAGCCAGGAAAAACTGTCAGGCTCTAGAGCTCTGGATAGAATGGCTGCTCATAACATCCCATAACTGTTTGCTGAAAGCTGATGTATAGATGGCCTGCAATACTACAGTCAAATGAACATTCTTAAGTAACAGCCCTTCTTTACATGACCCATACTACCAGCTTCCCATTGGGAAAAAAATTTAATTCACATTCATAGTCTTAGCTCACTGCTCCTGGAAGACTGCTGAGGCTTTTGGAATAAAACACAAAAGCAATCCATCTTATACCTCCCAGCAGAAAGAGAGTGCTAAGTAAAAGCATGCCATAAAAATGAAGATAAGCCCATACTTTGTTTAGTTATCTATTTATAGGAGTGTTACATTAACTAATCTTTATTTGAGAAAAAAGGCTGGAAAGGAAGAGGTATGGAAGCCACCAAATTCTAGTGTTAACTTTCTTCTCTGGATATTCTGCCTATGCTTCACCTCCATTTCCCCATGCGCTGCATAATTTTCAAGTCATTTGTCTTATCAATTAGACATCCGAATGCCTATATGTGCTTTGAAAGCACACAAGACAAAAGGTTAAATCTTAAGTTCAAGCAACAGGAGACTGCCATCAGTTTAAATGGGATCAGAATGTTATATGCAATTCAGAACTATTTTTTTTTCATTCTCAGTAATTCTTGATGTGTGCCTTGCTGTGTTTCAAGATGATTGCTGCTATGGTTTATTATTTATCTTCTTAGGAGCCTTCGGAGGTGTTTTTAAATCTAAGGAGATCATATCTTGTTTCTCATTCTTAAACATTCATGCTTCAGCATTAAATTGGCTTATTAAACAATATGATCAACATTACTGCAGAACTTGAAAACACTGATCTTTTTATAACCTTAAAAAGTAAAAGATTGATTTCAATTTACCCACAGGAATTATGGGAACTTAAATTGTTATTTCTATAGTGATAGAAGTATGCTTTATGTTTATAAATTTAGCATAAACTTCTGCAGACAGCCTGATTTGTGAACATCTGCCTATCTGCACTTTCTTCTTAATTTTAGAATCACAACAATTTTAGAGCAAATTCATCATAGTTATTGCATCTTGTATGCAAAATAACATTATAATCGTAAAAGCTGGATGAAGAATTTGATCAGAAATAAAATGCTTTTAATGCACCCAAATCCTGGAATTCCCTCCATTAAAATCAGTGTGATTTTTCATGTGACAAACAGCTACTAAAACTGGCAAAAATTTCCAGAGTTGAGGCCAGAGCATCACAGCTTTTCATTTTGCTCCTTGGCAGTTAAGGAAAAATTGTCATTCCACATAAACTGGCAGATCTAATCATATGGGCAATTTCATATGGTTTTACTTATCAAAGAAACATGTAAGCGGTATGATTTTCTAAGTTTGTATTTTAGTTTATTTGTAGGATTGACACTTTGATTAACCATAAGGAATTAATAGGAGGCACATGGCCAAAAAATGGGAAAAAAATTTAATAAGTAGTCCCGCTGTGTAAAATTTCTTCCATTTTTAGTTAATGAAAATAGTTCAGCTCTTAAGCTTTTAGCAGCAATAACATACACAGTAAAAACAGCACCTATGAGCTCCTTTCAGCATCACAGACTATAAAGATAAAACACAGTAACCCACATCTCAAAAGAGAACCACATTACCATAGAGTACTCTGAGTTGGAAGGGACCCACAAGGATCATTGAGTCCAGCTCCTGGCCCTGCACAGGACACCCCAAGAGTCACACCATGTGTCTGAGACCATTGTCCAAATGCTTCTTGAACTCTGTCAGGCTTGGTGCTCTGACCACTGCCCTGGGCAGTTATCATCCTCAATCATCCTCTGGGTGAAGAACCTTTTCCTGATATCCAACCTAACCCTCCCCTGACACATCTTCAGGCCATTCCCTCAGGTCCTGGCACTGGGCACCAGAGAGAAGAGATCAGCACTTCCCCTGATACACCTTCAGTGTACTAATTTTCCTTGCCTGCGTATACTTCTAATTTTCCTAGTAAGTTCAATAAAAAAATTGCCTTTGCCTCACCTAACTGATGACTGTAGAGATCAAGCCTCTTCTTTCCTGCAGGCACATCTGTGTATATGCTTCCAGCAAATGTAATATTACCTTCACTGCCCTGAACTTCCCCTAGATTTCAATTTTCTATCAATTATCCTGAGGAGTTGTTCATATTAAAATTAATTGAAAGGTGCATTCAGCAATGTATTTTCATGCTTAGCAA
Source organism: Toxostoma redivivum (assembly GCA_013397375.1). Taxonomy (NCBI): domain Eukaryota; kingdom Metazoa; phylum Chordata; class Aves; order Passeriformes; family Mimidae; genus Toxostoma; species Toxostoma redivivum. The sequence goes on from VXBI01009112.1 coordinate 584,053, forward strand.
GCTGACTGCAGTTAAGTATGATATGACCACAGAGAAAAATATCTTCTCTGAATATCTTTTTAATCTAGGCCTGTCATATGCTTCTGTACTCTAAAAGCCTCATTTTGGCTTGCTCCCAATGTTCTCTTGAAACAAAGCCTGGTCTCTCTGTGGGGGATGACTTGTCAATATGTTACCATACGTGTTCACATCTGAGAAACAGGGCTGGTTACTTCCTCACTTCCTTAGAGGAACTAGGAAAAATGTTGTATCAAAGTCACTCTAAGATGTTTGCTATCAGAATGATATTCTGACATTTATAGATAATGCCTACCATTGCCTCATCTTCCTTCAAAAACTGTTTCACAGTGACATTAAAGGCTTTATCTGTTGCAACTTTATGACAAAGCAAGGACTGAAGTCCATTGTGTGTGTTCAGTAAAAAGCAGACCACATAAAAAAAATGCAACCAAGTAAAACAAGACATTACTAGAAAAATAAGGATTGTGTGGAAATACTAACTCACTTTAGATTGTCACTGATTTCCTTAGCTCTCTATACTTCTCTTCATCTTTAATTTCATAAGTCGCTCATTTGTTCCAAGACCCTAGGAGTTTATCTCAGCACAGCACTGGACAGATATTTGGTAATGATGAATCATAATTATTAGTAACCTTAAATCATCAAGAAGTTGAACTTCTTGTTAAGTTCATTAATGTATGGTGTAAGTGCAGAGTGTGTAGGTTTTACAGAAGCAGAAAGAAATAAAATATATTTTTTGTTCACTATACATGTACTAATGGGTAATATACTGGTATATTAGTACACATGTACTAATATCCAGTGCATGTGGAGCTTTCAGTAAATAAAAAGTGAATAAATTATTACTTTCAGATAAAACAAGGGCGTTTAGAGATAAATCCAGCATGTGTTATTAAGTATTTGCTTTTACAACATTAACAGCACTTTTACAACAATCATTGGATATTCTCTGTTATCCAGCCTTTGAACAGACACACAGGATCTTTTGTGCAGGCTGTGAAGAGTCTCTTCCCCTTTTATGATCAGCCAGAATTGCAGCCACTGGGCAAACTAACACCAAGCAAACAAGGGCAGTAAACTGAACTCTGAGCTACAGACAACAAAATCCCAAACAAAGCACCATGCAATGGGTGCTTGCTTGGGCTGTGAAAGCAGAGAAGCACATCCTGCTGCCTTGGATGCAACATTACTTTTCTATTTCTTTTTGCAGAGGTGCTGTTTTCCCCAGATTGCAGGGTGCTGGTTAAGCACGTAACAAAATCTCTGACACTGCAATATGCAGATACAATCAACTTTGTGTTGAACAGCTCGTTACTAGCTGAAGGGCTCTCATGAAAACTAATAGCCCTGCCCTTCAGGCACTGGTACCAAGGATTGCCATTTATCTGAGGAAGCTGCATCCTAGGGAAAGTACAAGAGAAAATTAGTTCTCATGTCTGTCCTCACATTTTGAGAGCCAGTGCTTCTTTTTCTCTACATTCATCCAAACAGAGTTATCTTTTAGCATAACTCTGTGTGTATGGCTGACAGAGCCCAATTTCTAATGAACATATATGATTAATTAGAATATGAGATGCACAGTTCTAGGGGAAGATCTTTATGAAAGGTCCACTGCAGACCACTTACTATCTTGTAATGATTTGACAACAAATAATTTCCATTAGATTTTAGGGAAGTGTATTGAGTCAAAATATTTTTGACAGCAAAGACTTGTCATTCACTAACAGACAAATGATGGACTAGAGTATGTATACAATTGTCAAAATATTTCAATCATGTGCTATAGTATAAATCCTCAGATTTTCAGGAAATCTGCATAAAACTAGACCATGAATGTATATTTTGAATCACTATTAAAAACTTGTATGTTTGCATATTAAGGCTGCTTGATGTCCTTTCTGTAAAATCTCCCACTTCCTCTGCCATCAGCATCTCAATTTAAAATTTAATCATTGCTAATGATCACTACAGTCAGATATACTCCAGATGAAGGGCTTTTGCAGTTAAAGTCAAACTGAGCATAATGAAACCTCCCATAGTTCATGGGGAAAAAAAATTAATCCAGAGAATGACTCATCTCTCTTTCTTTAAGCATTGTAATGAATATAGTTACAAAAATCTGTCAATTCTTCAGTAATTCTTGTATTTTCTCTACTGATATTTTTCAAGATTATCCACCAAAGATACCGAGCTTCTTCAGTATTTTCATTGTACCTCGCTCTGCACTGACATCTTTGGTTTTCAGGCAAGATGGAATTTAGAACTAACTAGATAGCTGTAGATCTAAATTTTTCCAAATACTTTGCTTTAAAAGGTGATCTGAGTCTGCAATTTATAATACATAGAACTGCATACAAGAATGAATCATGATGGCTTGACATCTGGTCCACCAGTTCCAGCTGATTCTGTCACCTACCACAAGAATTTATAAAATTACTATTCTAAAGGGCCCTGCCTCTCTTCTTTCCTGTGATACGTTGTATTCTGCATCATTGCAAGGAAATAGTTTCCTTTTCCAAAGTCCATTTAAAATGCCAAGTTAACCAGTTACTTGGTTATTTTTTTTGTAAATTCTTCTCTGCAATTTTGCCAGAATTTAGTATCTTAGGGCTTTTATGAAACTGCATCTGATGCTTTTGTGAAAACATCACCAAAAACTGGTTGCTTGACTGCTAAATGAGATTGGGGGGAAATACATAGCAACAGTGACACTCATATTTTTAACTGCTTATTTGAAAATCTGAAACTTCTCACATACATATAAATTCTAGGCTGGTTATTGGTATAACTGAGACATGAGTTCTGTGATCTGTTCAGGCTCTACAGTAACATGAAAGAACAGGATACACACACACACAAAGAATAATGATATACTCTGTGCAAATTTGTAAAATACCATTTAAAGAAAAATATATCACAAAACCTTTCTTTATGCAACAAAGCTTTTTCAGACTAACAACTCAGTTCTCCATTATTAACCAAGATACCATATTTAAGAATAGGGATAATTCTGAATGTTTTTCATAATATACTGTCAGTATTTCTCATATAAATTATTTTTCTTGTGAAAAAGAGTAAATCAGAAAGAACTGCACAATCATACTAAGTTATGAATCTGGGCAATAACAAAGTTTACTCATATTAAATCATGAATATCAGACTTTGAGCCCAGTTCTAGACTCTGCAAATACAAAGGATTTGCTGGAGTCCAAGAGTTTTGGATAGCAAATGAGAATTTTAGAACAAACAAGATAATTATGTTATTAAATTGTGCATATGAAATCCTAGTTCCACTGAAATTAACTCTCAACAATTCTTTGAGACCACCACAAAATGGGTTACTTTGATATGTGAACGAAGTGAGAAATCTTACCCACATTTTGGTCTAACCTTGCAAGCACACAAGCAACACAGTAATTCTCCATAGTATTCTCAGTAGGTGCCAGTGCAAACTTTTTCAACTTGTTAGTTATTCCATAAACAAGTCAAACCAATTTCTTCACCAACAGTGTGTTTGGTAATTTTCACTTTCTTTGTTAAAACGGCCAAAGCATTATTTTGCTTCTGAAATATGGATTCCTCCTTACACTGTTTATTTGAGATAGCATTTGCATGAGATACTAGAGGGATTAAGAAAGTTTAAAAGTCATATTTCATTCATAGTTAGCCAGACCACGTTGTCATCTATTTTATTTCTGTTTGGGAAAAACTGGCATGTCTAACTTTCCTTCTCTCAGGCCTACCAGTGGGGCAATCCAACACCTCACCAAGAGCAAAACACATATGTCATAATGTCCTAATGATCTATCCTCATCAGTTCCTTGGGACAGAATCTCCAAATCCCACACTTGATGCTTAACAGTGGACAACAGTAACTGAGACTCAGCCAACAGGATTTGCCTGTAAGAAAGAGAAAAGGCAGTTTTACAGTGACACTTCTTCCTATTGAGTGTCCTTCCAGGAACAGAGATATCAAAAGTGCTAGCCAGCAAAAAGGACAATTTTCCCAGGGAAAGAAAGAGCATCCTTGCTGACTGTCTTGCATTTAGCCACATAGTAGGGAGGATATCTCCCTGTTTTCCCAGTCAGACTTGTCCCCAAAATCTCATAGAAATACAGAACCTTTCCAACCAAAAGCTCTGTCACTAAGTACCACGATGATAAAATATATCCTCAAATATTTAATCACAGGTTTATTTTGTTCAAAGTTAGCCCGGCAATTAGTCATACAATGGCTCCAGCACTAGGAACCAACTGTTTATCTGACCAGTACTGTTTTCTAAACAACACAAGCAGTTAATTATTGCTTCTTACTGGCAGATGTCTCCAGATAGTCAGAAGTCAAGCCAGGACACAGAATTAATACCAAGGTCACACATGATACTCCATCTGTCAAAAATCTATTGGAAAGGTAACCCTGATGAACTTCTTGCAATATTAGACAACACTGGTAATAAAAAAAATTATATTCCACAAACAGGATATTTTAAGACAAGAAAAAGGAATGTCAAACTTTTAGCTATTTTTTCTTCAAATCCCAGAAGTAAGGCTCAGGCTTTCCTGATGAACTGCTGAGCCAATGCACAACCAGGAACTCAGGCAGGGAATTTAACGGGGCAGACATCACAACCTTCACAGAAGTGTTAGACAGACACTGAACCTCATCTCCACAGTCAATAAAGGTGTCAACAGATTGCTTCACATCTAGAATGGCTCAAACCCTATCTATCTATCTATCTATCCATCCATCCATCCGGCCCCAAAGTGTTCAGACTCATCTTTACATGCATAAAAACCAAAATCACATATTTTTAAATCACAGAACTATGGAATAATGTAGGCTGAAAAAATCTCCACCACTAGCTCCAAAGTTAGATCACATATGCAATTCACATTGATTTTCCTACAAACTGCAGAGGAAGACAAAAGAAAGACTGTTATTTCAACTGAGAAACAGTTCTGAAAATGATTAAATCATTTAGCCATAAAATCATGTAAGACACACAATTCAAGTCTTTGTTCAAATGATGAAGAATATTACCAAACTGCTTGTAAGCCACATTGAACAATAAACCTTGCTCCTTACAACTTGTGGCATGACAGCTGCCCCTGCACTTACAGGGTTTGTGTCAATTATCCCATCCTACACGGAAATACCTGAAGCTCACATCCAATAGACATCATGTCCTGTGCCATATTAGCTCAGGCATCACCAAAGGTACTGAATTTTGTTTGACAAGCTTACCAGCTACAATTGTCCTTCTGCCAAACACAAACAATTCATTAGAGGCAAGAAGTGTCTGTAGAATTTTGCTTCTATTTAGACACATTTGTTTCATTCACTACATTGAGTATGTGCAATATAAACTTTATCCAAGGAGGTGCATGCTGGAGAACCACAGTATCTCCAACATGTGTTTATCCATACAGTTGGAGAGAGCTGTCTAAAGTCAACAGCTGGCCCATTATGTTTGTCTACATAACAAGCTTACATTAAACAGTTCAAAATAATATGTTTGATGGAATTTAAATCCCTCTAGAGAAAAGCACTATTTAGCCACAAACTTACAACTGACTGTTCAGCCAAAAAAAAAAAAGTATATGCATGGATATTTTAGGCCAGAAAAAAACATTTTCTTCTGCATACATAAGCAAGGAAATTCAGTTCTGATTTCTGTATCAAGTCTATAACTCCTCCATGAATTACTTATTTCAGAAAGATAGTCTTAATTTAAATAGAGACAACTCAGCTCTTAGAAGATACTTAAATTCATTCTTCTCACTGTTAGAAATGTTTCCAATTTCAATTGTTATTTTATTTGCAGTTTCAATATTTTGATTTCCAAGACATTTTGGTGTCTTCTAGGATTGATGATTCTGCTCAGGTACCAACATTCACAGGGCTCTTCGACTCATGGTATATAATACTGATTTGATTTTTCATAGCACCTGTCATTCAAATGTCTCAAAAAATCCTCATGGATGTGTAAGAATGGCAAACTTCCTACAGAAATATCCCCATTTTGCAGCCAGGCAAACTGAAGGAAAAGACACTAAAGAACATATTCTCCAAAGGGATGAAAGTAACATGGGAACAAGGTTTCTATGCATTTATGGGAAGGCAGGGTCAGACAAGCTGTCCAAACTCACAGGACAGCTCTGGCAAAGCCAGGAACAAACCCCTTATTGACAAGATTCTTGTGCCTGTGCTTCCACAACAAGACAATTTCTATCAGAATATATTATTTGTAGATACTGTTGTATATATTTCAGATGTAACTGCATTTGAAACAGCTCAGAAATATACTACAGATTTAATACTGATATGTCAATTACAGCAACAGTACAAACTGTCCAGCACAGGAATGGACCACTTTAGCAACTGGCTGCTCTTACCCCTTTTCATACAGGATACTTTAAGCCTAATGAATCACGAACACCAATATTCACAGCAAGCCCAAATTTGCCTTGGCAGCTGATGAAACTCTGACCTGTGGCAGAGATAATGAAGACCTCAGCCTGGCAGTTCAATCCCCAGTGACTGTGTGTCAATGGAACCATGCACACTCAGTCACTTCTTTTCACATCTGAACCCGGAGGAAGGTTTTTTTTTCTGGATCAATGAACACTGCTGAGCAGATGAAAGAACTTAACAGGTTTTCTCCAAAATGCAGCCAATAGCTATCAGAATGTATTCTGAGAGGAGCTTTATTAGGCATAGACCTCTTACTCTCACAGCCTTATGTCATACAATGCAGCAGGTCAGATCACAGAAAATTAGTGTTGCCAACGCCAGGAAATGGGGTTGCAGAACCCTACAGAAGAAAGCAAGTTCTCAACACATCTATATAACCCTTCCTACAACTCCAACCTTAACTCAAGCATACAGGGATGTAAAGGTTACTGAAATTTTACTACTGTTTATGAAATGAGTTATATTGACAGCTTTCATTAAAGGTCTTTTTTTTTCAGAACATGTAACCTCCTGAAATTTACTGGCCACAGAAAATATTCAGTACCTGTGTTAAGGCATTTGTAAAAATTCTCTAAAAAGTGTTTCTCCTAGACTAGAAGAGACATCTTCCCCATTATGTTGCCATTAAGAGTTTGAATATCATTAATAAGAAAACTACACATCTTCTTAATATCTTGATTAACTTAATTAACCTATCATATGGTTCATAATATTCTATTATAATAAAAGAAATCAGATGGAATAAAATCTCTCCTTCCGAATCTGAACTTTCAAAGTTCATTCTACTTCAGGCACGTTACTCATCATTTAGAAATTTAGAACACAGACATTTTAAAATCCAGCTGATAGAAGTTCAGGGACATTAAGACAATAACAAAAAAAATACCACCTTAACATGGCTCAGATAAACTAGGGTGTCATGTTCGCAGAAAGCACATTCAGAATGCTTTGGGGGTTTCCTAGGATGGCAGCTTATTAGCAGAAACTGATTGTCATGGCTTTGAACTAAAACACTTCTAGCTGCTGAGAGCTGTTTTGGCTCGCTTGTGTAATAAAGGCATAATTCACAGAAAACATTTTTGACATTTCTGGGCCATGTAGGAACCAGCACTAGGCCCACGACTACCTAACATACTGAATGACATCCTAACCTTGCTGAAATACAAAAGAAATCTGCCTGTGACTTCACATAGCCAGGATCTCAAAACACTGCCAGTGCAACAGTAACCAAATAAGAACAATTCAATCTTTTTACAGTGTTCTTGAGCTCACAGCAGGAAAAGACAATTTTTGACTGTCATAATCCAATACTCAATCTGTAATATCTAACCCTCCACCAGTTTTGTGACATATATTAGAACTTGCATTAAAATCGAGGATTTATACTTATGCAAAATGTAACAATAGCAGAGAATCCAAATTCTTACCTCTTTGCTGATCTGTTTAATTTATACAACTCTAAAAATTAGCTTTGAAGGAGTCATTCAGTGGTCCAGTGTGCAACTCCTAGCTGTGTGCACCCTAGATAAATGCAAAGCTGAATTACCATTTGATTCCTGAAGCATTTGCTGCTCTGATGTAGGAAAAAGCAAAACAGGAGATGTGAAGCAAAGGAGGATAGGATGGATCTCCTACACTACCAAGAGAGTAGAGAGCATTGCATGGACACAAAAAACCTGAAGGATTTAAAGGACTGTTTCACAGAGGAATAGGGTAGGTCAGCAATTATCACACCTTACATATAACACCATGCCCATGAGATTATTAAGTGTTTTACTACACCTTGGTATCTCATCTACATCACACAGTACAGGAGTGGCTGGGGTTCACATCATAAAGTAGTGCTACAGCATTAAGGTGCTTCTGAAGTTATTCCTTGAGGCAAACAAAAAAAGTAGGGCTAGAAGCCTCCATATGAAGAAAATCTAGTACCTGATTTTATTTTTTTTAATGACAAGAGGAGCAATAGTTGCACAAATTCCCCATTCTTGTCCCAAGATATATATATATATATATNCACACTCATATATAGAAAAGGCAGGTTTTCTTGAGAAAAACAGAAATTACTGTCATATCAGCCAGAAGAGCCACATTAGATTCAGACGAACATTTAAATAATCCAATACTAGCTTGTCTACATAGCCATGCTTTTTCCATGCTCCTTCTTCAAGAGCTATCCAGACACAATTTGGAGAGTTGCTGCACTATAAATATGCAGTCTGACTCTGTAAAAACAAACAAAATCCATATCAAGAATAAGCAATAAAGAAGTTTTACAATAAAGTATCCTGAAAACTTACACACAAGCCAAATATAAAATTATTAACGGAAGCCATTCATCAACTTCAATTTTATCATTCTCCCAAAGCTGTAACATGAAGTTGTTTAATCTTTTGGCTTTTGATGGAATCCAGGATCATTTCTCTATCAGTTTTTCAGATCTTTGCTGCGGCTCATATTTTCCATTTTTATAGTCTAATCATGATGACTGATAATCCTTCTGAAAAACCTGTTTTTAATGGCAAGTTATGCTCAGCAACAGTCATCCTCTAGCTTTTGCACACAATGAGCTTGTTTAATCACAGCCACATGGTTTTACATGTGATGTATGTGAAAGTGATTTTAAATACTTTTTCAACCATTTCTATAACTTCACTGCATCTAAAACAGTAAGAAATGTATAAAGTGGGATCTGTAGATATTTTCTGTCTCATTCTCTCATTGATGTTGCTGAGACGGTAATTTCCTATCAAGATGAGATTTTAGGCACAGGAATTGTAGAAAACTGCCCAGTACCTTAACTTCAAGGTCCATGTGATTATATGCTCAAAATCTCAGCTTTTGAAAAAACAAACTGCCTCAAGATTTAGATAAAAAAATCTTGAAAACATGAACCACATGCTTATCTTAGCAACCTCTGTGAATCAGCATATGTGGGCTGGAGCGTGGCTGGAACACCCCCCCAGGATACACCACCCACAGCACATCAGCCACAGTACATCACAGTCTAAAAGGCAGAAACATGGTGAAAAGGAAGACAAGAAGCAGTACAAACACGTATATGACCATGCTAAGGACAATCTTTCAGAGCAATGCAGTTGTTGAAGGGAAGCTTTTAAGCTGAGTGTTTGCAAAGTTCTAAAGCTGCAAAGCATTCCATCTCTGGAGAACAGCAGGCACAGCAGATCAGACCCCTTTCTAAGGCCCTTTAACTACACTGTCAAAGCCTCTGCTGTCACTGCTGAAGACCTAAGCGTTATTCCTACCATGTTTTTTCTCTTCTAAATTGCTAACCTTGGCAAATGCGAACACCTGGCCTCATCATTCCTCGTGGATTCACTGAAAGACATGAAGGAAAGCAGTGTTATGATATTAGCGCCACACATACTTCTAGCTACACTAAGACTCACTTCCTCCAGTCACTCAGCTAAGAGCCTCCCTACTCTTGACTAAGATATTATTTGCAAAAATTATAGTCTTGTTGCTATAGAGTAATTGATGTTTGTGGTTGTTGCTGTAGTACTGACCTATCCATCTACCTACATTCTCCCTTCATAGTACCATTATATTCATAGTCCTGCAATTGTCAAGGAATGAGAATTTACCTACAGTTGCTTACCTACCATTTTTTACTGAAGTATAATAAACTGTGTCAATTTGTATGAGTTTGCTGCTTCAGCACACAGCTACTGAATGCCTGTAACTGAATCAAATGTAGGTGATTAAGCACAAGAAAGAGACTACTAATATAAAGCAATCAAAAGAACCCACATAATAAACATTACCCAGACCTCCAAGCTTCAGGTCTAATCTGAGAAGCCACAAGCCTCTGAGTCCTAGAAGATTTTTGGCTACATACTTTTGGAAATATGGGTATTTCCAAGCACAGTCTTACTGTTAGAAGGACAACATTCTCAACTAATTTCACAGCACATGACTCATCAGAAAAGTCTTCCAATCTGAATTTCCATAACATCAGCACCCTCTCCAAGGGCCTTCTCAATTTCAGACTAGTTTAACTAGACTGTCTCACTTTCCCCATCTGAATTCATAGTCTGCTTTAGCAGACCTTTTGTATTTTCCTTTTTCTTTTTCCTCCCCATTTCCCCATTTCCTTTCTTCAACTATGAGAATAGCTAGATTAGGAAAAAAAAGCTTCAAATTGAATTCTGAAGCCCATCTCTTCAGTCACAAGGTCTAACAAAGCCATATCCACAGGCTGATACTGATATTGGCTTTTTAAGGACTTTTAAGCAATGTATTAGGCCCATTTCCCAAGCACTCAATATTCTCAGGTGAAAATTGCCCCCTAAGCACAAATCTGAAATTCAAGATGACAAACCTTACTCAGAATCAAATTTTGCCTAGAACCAATCAGAATATTCTGTAAAAGAGATAGAGTTTTCCCTGAGTCTAGTCTAAACTCTAGAAAGAAGAACTGCAGAGACTAAGGCTCATACAAACTGCTTTCAGCTACACATTCTTCCATTGGAGTTTGCCTTCCTTAATGTAGGGTAAACACTTGGTAACATGCACACTAATAAAAATGGTTGTAAAAGCAAAGACTAGGTACTCTCAAAATTCTTTAGAAACAGTAGGAAGAAACACGATGGTCATATGTCATGAAGTCATAGAATCATTTAGACTGGAAAAGACCGCAGAGACCATGAGTCCAGCCGTTCCCTTAGCACTGATTTCCAAGTCTACCACTAAACCATGTTTCTACATGCCACATGGACATACTTTTTAAGTACCTCCAGGGATGGTGACTCAACCACTTCCCTTGGCAGCCTGTTACAATGCTTGACAACCCTTTCAGTAGAGAATTTTTTCCTAACCTATAATCACACATTTCCATGCTATAAAAGCTGTGCAAGAAAACAGTAACAGAAAGCTATACTACTTCATCTGGGCCCAGCCTCTCATAGCCTAAATCTGATTCTGTGATAATCTTACATTTTTTACAGGAATTAGATAATATATACAATGCCATCCAGTCATAATCTCCGAATTTCACAGGGAAAAATCAACCAAACCAACACCAATCTAACTGAATTTAAAAGTTCACAAGATTAAGAACTTAAATAAAAAAGAACTACGGTTTCAGTTATAACCTCTTTTCATTGCTGTTTCAACTGTACAGCCAGTAGGACAATAAAAAAATTACAAAATGGCATTCTGAAAAACACAGCATTGCTTATCCTTAAATCAGTAAACGCTTCTGTGTGTAATTTAATTGGTATGCATACTGGTTGCAGGCTTGGATTGGACCCGTGTCTTTCTAATATAATATAGTCTATTGAACTATGTTCCAGCAATGTATGCAGATATTCCACCACGGGCACCAGTTAATGAGGCCATGTCCTAGGAGAATAATATTGAATTAGCAAAAGAATGGCAATAAATTCAGAATAGGCGTCTGCAAAGTAATTTGAGAAGAAATGTCTTCCTGGCAAAGAGCAAAGCAAACACTTTGTAGGGGTCATAGGAAGGGTTTGGGGAAAGCACTTTGGCACTGAATTAATAAAAAGTGATTCTATTCCTCTGAAATCTATAAACTGTATTAATAGGCAAGACAGGACTTCCCAAGAAGAGCCTGTTAGACCTCTGGATGATTATTATTAATATCTGCTAGCAATTTTTGTACAGGCTGTTTATACCAGGCAAATATAAGAAACTCTTAGCTAGACGTTTATTTTGTGTGTGTGAGTTTTGTGCTTGTTTGGCAAATCTCTTTCAATCCATTTGGGTGCATGGTCACAGTATCAGTGAAGTTGGAAGTGACCACAGTAGGTCGTCTGGTCCGACCTCCTTTCTCAAGCAGGAGAATGTGGCATAGGAATGTATCTAGACAGTTCTTCCATATTTCCTGTGAGGGAGACTCCACAGCCTCTCTGGGCAATCCGTTCCAGTGCACAGTCACCACACAGTAAAGAAATTCTTCCTTGTATTCAGGTGGAACTTCCTATGCATCAGTTTCTGTCCACTGCCTCTCATCCTAGTGGTTTGCACCACCAAGCAGAGCCTGGTTCCATTCTCTTGGCACCACCCTTTGGATATTTATACACATTGATGAAGTCCCCTCCCAGTCATCTTTTCTCAAGACTAAACAGGCCCAGCCCCCTCAGCCTTGCCTCATAAGAGAGGTGCTCCAGTCATCCTCACAGTCTTCCACTGGACCTGCTCCAGGGGCTCCATGTCTCTCCTGTACTGAGGAGCCCAGGACTGGACACTCCAGATGTCCAACAGGGCTGAGTAGAGAGGCAGGATCACCTCCCTTGTCCTGCTGGCAATGCCCTTCCTAATGCACCCCAGGACGCTTTTGGCCTTCTTTGCCACAATGTGGCCACTGTCTTGGTGCCCCAGTATGTTGTTCCACCAAGTTCACAAATTCTGTGTATCCAAAAAGTGTTCCAAATTCCATTTTCCATGTAACTGAAGTTACTACTGTGATAGCAAACTGACATCAGATTTCTTTTAACATAGAGCAGACAATGTCTTCCAAATATAGCTTTTAACATACTACTTCTATTTAAAACCTGTGTCTATTAGGATCATTGTAGTAAGATAGTTTCGCTGAGATGGAAAAACATTCTAACAAGTCATGGATCTTGTGCTCAGTACTGGCTGGTGTCCCTAGGCACAGGTCCAGGTGGTGGGACCCACCATGCCCCCTTCCCACTACCACAAGGGATATTTGTGGCCAAGGTCAGCTAGCACCCTCTCAGGTACTTAGCTGGTTCAGTCTGGAAGCTCTTTCAGAACAGTCAAATTGGATATGACCGTCTAAAAGATGGTTTAACACCCCCTCAGAGTCAGACCACTCTGGCTGACCTCATGGCCAGAAAACATGTCTTGGCTTCATTAGTTTCTTTACACAGCTATAGCAAAAATATATCAGAAAGAAAAATCTGCACAAGTAGGGTAGCTAAGTATTCACAATAAATACCAGTTAATTACCCAATGTTTGAAGGATGTTCTCATTGTGCTTCTTGTGCTCACTGGTCTTCTGCGAGACAATGACAAATTACATAGATCAACATGGTGATAACTTTTGGGTTTAGAGTATTAGTCTGCTTGATAATGAAAACAGGTCACCTAACTTTCAAGTACTTCAAAATGCAGTTTCTATCATTGTAAGCAAACTATCCTTCATAACTCCCTTTCCTTCCTTATGTCTGTCCGAATTGATTCACTTACAGTGTATCTTCTGGAAGAAGTGTTTAACATAATTTTTGCAGAACATTTTACTTACTACACAACAAAGACAGTTCATTTAAAATGCATCTCAGTAAGACAAGAATTAATCTCTTCATTTTCCAGTCTGATTTTCCATGAGATGCTTCAAAAAAGAAAAACCACCGCATCCTTTATTCTTATCTCCATTATTCGAGTTTTTTTCCATTTATAGCACTGGATATAGCATAATTTCTCTTTAGAAATGCAACTTACTATATCTCATCCTTTTTCTGCCTTCATATTTTTTCCATCTTCAATACTTCCATTTTGTATTTTGCTCTTTGCTCCCCTTTTCTTTCTCCCTCTCCTGCTTTCTTCCTTGGGTTTGTCTTTTTTTTTTTAATCTGTTTTCTCTCATCTAACTTCTCCCTGCAAAAATAATAGCATGCCTCAGGTGAAACAAGCCAACTGTTAAATACACAATAATTTATAGCAAGCAGCACACCTCTGCCCAATCCCAAACTGTATCAGGTTTATTCAACTGACCCAACCATGACATCCATGTCTAGAAACCACAAACACGTCCCTTTTCCCAAGCAGAGGGCTGCCCCACACCTTATGCATCAAGTTTGTCTAGCACAAGATCATACAAAAGACAGCAGCTAGAGCAGCTGTTACATACACTCTGTGTGCTTCAAGGAACAGCCCTTGGGAAAGCTTCTTTGCTGCAGTAAAATGTTGCCCCAACACACAAGGCTGCTTTCATCTTCTTTATGAAGGAATGAAGTTGTACATCTCACATGTACATCACATATGTGATATGCCTTTGTTACTTTGAATTACCCAAAGGAAAGAGAAAACTCCAGGATTCTGAGCAACAATTTTACACCAGATGGATGGACAAGTAATACCATTTTTTCCCATTTAATACATAGCAAAATGGAAGCGATAAAATTAGCTAGATACAAACTCATTCTTCAACAATGTACAACTGATTACACATAAGCAGAATTATTTATTCAGACACATTCAGACAGTGAATGTGAAGAAAAAACCCTATATTACCGTTACCACTATGACACCAAATTCAACATAATAAGTGACATTTATAACAGACTTCTAATTAATATGCTTTTATAGTGGTTTAAATTGACAGGAATTAAAATTAGTTTTGGAATTTTCCCTTTATTAGAAAAAAGTATGACTACTATTGAAAAGCTCTAAAAAACTTGGTTTGATATCACATTCACTCTCCCAGCTAATGCTACAGATTTATAGGTACTGAATCACAAACCACTACTACTTAAAGAATTTAGTGAAACTAACCAATGTCAGAACTGAGAGGCTATTAGCACTCAGCTGTATCAATGCTTTGTCAAAAATGTCCTTCCCGTGTCACAGCCAGAATTATTGTCATTTCAACTGATTTAAATTTCAGCACATTTTATCAATGGGTTTTAAAACCACAACAATGGGATGCTCAGCCCAACTGTATCTGTGAAACAGCGGCTAGAAAAAACAAATTCATATAAAAAGAGATTTTTTTTTCCTCTTTCCTTCTGCTTCTTTGTCCTTAAACTAGTTCCTATGAAAAGCAACCTATGCTATATTTTACATCTCTTGAGATTTTTAAAATGATTTATTATTGAGTGTACCTAAAGCATTCTTCATTAAAGTGACAAAATCCTGTTTTTCCTGTTTTTTTGATTCAGTAAGAGCTTCATCATTCAGTTTAGTAAGGAAAAATTAAAAGACAATTTAGAGAAATATCTCCTTTATTCCTACTTATTTCAGCGAAAAACAGTCACACTTGCAACAAAAGGAACAATCTCTGTGGTATATAAATAATCACAAGATGTTTATATAGACACAAGAGAGTAAAGTAAAAACCATTTACATTTCACATAAGACTTTTCAGAATCTTTAAACACAAAAAAGGTAGTTTGTTGCCTTATTTTCCACAAATCTGTTTTTCCTGAAAATCTCTGCTGTACCATTACAACTTATTTGCAATGCTCATCAGATGCCTAGTTTTGTTTAGGTGGCTTTGCACCACCCTGTCACACTTTTTTAGGTACTAAAACATGCAGAAAAAGGAATAATAACTTGCCCTAACCGGAAACACTGATGGATAGAGGAAATGACTGAGGATAGACATCCTTCTTTCTCAGGTCTTCTGGACAAAGAAACATTTTAAACCCACCACAAACATGTTCTGCTACTGCTGCAGATAAAAGGTTTCAAGTAGCTCTGTATTATAGGTTATCCATCCCATTTGGCTAGCTGTGCAAAAAAAAAGAAAAACTTGATTTTTAAAAGGTATCTATGAATCATGTATCTTAAAATCACTGATCATGTAAAAAAGTTGAGAAGGAAAACGTAATTTCATGTACACTAAGATCAATATAATGTCAGTATTTCAGGACTGAGTTCTGTCATCAGGTCACTTGGGGTGCCTCTGGCAAGATTCACCTATTCAAAGAGCAGTTACACGTATACATGCACCTGGTACTGAATGGTCTGATGTGGAAATAGTTAATGATGGAATAGTGTAACATCTTGCTTTAGAGCTAGACTGAAGCCTCAGCATGAAAGTTTAGAACAGTGCTTATTCTCACACACTCCACAAATGGTAGACACTGAGGAGCTAGTAAAACTAGTGGGCAGAGCAACAGCAATGTAAAACATCTGCTCAGTCGTTTAATTCAATTATGTTGTCAGCATTTCACCTTTCCAAGCAATCAACAGTCCACTTAACCCACACAATCTCTGGTTAAGTAGGCTCTTACATTTTACCCAGTAAAGAAGAGAACCAGAAACTTTTCCTTACAGTATTTTTGTTGTACAACTAATGAGCTAACTAAAACTAGAGCACTAACTCAAGCACTGCTTGCAATTTTCATTTACTTCTAGTAAGCTTGGAGAGCATATGCAACTTCTCTAAAAGATTTTTAACTCCTCAACTATTTATGAGTACCTTTGAGTTACTCAAAGGCAGTTAGCAGCACAGGAAGCTATACAAAGATTCTGCTGGTAAATGGGCACTGAGAATGGATCTTCCTAAATCCTTACAGTAAGGGATTTCTTCCCATACCCATCATAATTCAGCATCAGAATTTTTAATAAGGCTTCAGAGAATAGATTTGTCTTCTTAAAGGCTTTTACATAGAACTGTAATACAAAAAACAGCATTCTACCTGGTTTTCAGCTGCCTTTCCAGAAGTGTTCTCCTCCGACTCTGTTTACCAGCCTCATACAGAAGTCTGAAAAGCTGAGATGTCTGAACTGGCATGAGACACCTATGCCTTTATGTTTCACATGTGTTCCTACATTACTCTCCTATCCTGCACACTAGAAAATTATTTGCAACTGCCGTTTTGTTCCAGTATCATGAGATCAAACATGTAGATCACAAGTAACTGATCTGTTTAAGAAGTACAATGGCACCAAATCGAGGCATCATAACTACCTAGACACAACGTTCCCCTCCTACAACATTCTCTACCACTACTACAGAAAAGTCTGACAGGATTTTATTGTTAATTTTTAAAAAATGGGAAACTATTCATGACAACAGGTTTCATATATTTTATATCATAACTTAGGGGGAGTTCTCACTGATTTTCAGCATTTCAGATTCCTGGCTCCTAAAATACACTGAACAAAACACAAGAAGGAGTAGTCTCCTCCTGCTGTTGCATTGATGTACTTTACTCCTTAATCAATTTTCACTTTGCATTTTCCCCTTTTGCCCCCGAGAGGTGAGAGCCAATGGAGAATATACAACCCATGAGATGTCACTAAGGTGAGCACCTGCTCACAACACAGGCATTCTGTGTCATAGGCCCAGCATTCAGGGAAGTAGAGGCAGAACACACTGAGAGGGCTCAGTCCAGGGAAGGTTCAGTAATGCAGTTAAGACAATGAAGAGTTTCACTGAAGTTACCATGACCTACTGCCATGTGCAATGAACTCAGACCTTGGATGATCATTTGGGATGGAAGTTGGAACTGCATACCTGTTTGAGAGTGAGCAAACTTTTCAGTCCTTTGTCAGAGCAAGCTTGCTTAGTCCATACTTCACAGGATTAGATTCAAACAGCCCACTTTTTATAATCTGATTACAGAGCTTCAATAAAAATGAATTCCAGTGAGGTTATATTGGGCAAAACTATTTATGTACATAGAATAAAGTAATTCTAGCATGCTGAATGATTCCATCGGTAGTCCAACTTTCATTTGGATCATTGTTGCAATCCAACCAAGGAGCAACAAATAAAATGTTTCTATGCCAACAAAACATAAGTTACATATGATTTTATTTCCCAAATTACTAGGTAAGTACCTCAAATCTTCATCCATGAGAGTGTTTTTCTATTTTCTGGACAAAGCATCTAATTGTAACTCATGTTTTGAATTACTAAAAATCATCTCACAATTATCTTCTAACAAATATTTAGCTAGAAGTACATTTCTTGGCAACAAAAGTACACTAAACCATTCCAAACGTAAATGACCCTTTAGCTTCATCATTGAGGAACTTCAGTTACATACCATGGAAATATCATTTTCTGGTTTAAATGTTGGTGGCTTTTTTTCCACACTTTCCACAAAGGAGCAGCAAAACTACTAAAAGGAAGGAAAAAAAGAAAAAAAAAAAAAAAGCACTGCTCATTGCTATCTGGACACTTGGTTTCCATCACATGGATTGTATGCTCCATCTAATTAGAGAAAAATAACAGAATAGTTGCTAGTGTATTGATCTAGCATCAAGGTAAGCCAGAGAAACCTTTGCTGGCAGAATTTTATTGAGCAATATAGTCTTCATGTCCTAAGAGCATTATGAAGTGCAAGTCCACTACATCGCTACAGGTTATTTTGTAGTTCATGTTACACAGAACGCTACACTACAGGAATACTTTTGTCTGGGTACTTTTGCCTTGGAACAATAAAATCCGTTTTATTTTTCGTAACTACTGCATACAAAAGACTATTAAGTGTCATGCAGATACAGCTACTGCCATTCCAGATCGGCACAA
Source organism: Toxostoma redivivum (assembly GCA_013397375.1). Lineage (NCBI taxonomy): Eukaryota > Metazoa > Chordata > Aves > Passeriformes > Mimidae > Toxostoma > Toxostoma redivivum. The sequence continues at coordinate 602,766 of VXBI01009112.1, forward strand.
TAGCTGCACATGTATTGAATTCAAGCGCAAACACTAAAAATGTTTACGTTAGTAGGATATCAGGAGTATCTGCCATGCACCCGAGCTGTTCGCAGTACTTTTGTTTCAAAGTCTGCCTCCCCAATAAGCTACCTGGTGAGCGATTTATTTAGCCCTGAGTTACGCTCGCACGCAAAGGAATAAGGCAACCTCCATGTCATCCCCATCTGTCTCTCATCCTTCCAGATAACCAGCACACCACCATTTTCCCCGCAAACAAAGGTTAAGGAAAGCCCAGCTCCTGTGAAAATAAAGGCAATGGGGCAACTCGCTGGCTGGGGAGCGGCACAGGGGGGCGCAGACGGGGGCAGCCCCCGGCGGGGCAGGGCTGAGCCGGGATCCCGACCGGCGGGGCAGGCGACGGCGGCACTAAAGTATTTCGGACCAAGCGCAGACAAAAGAGGGTGTGTAGCAGCTGCGCGGAGCGCGGCAGCCGCCAGCACGCCAGCCCGCTCCGTTCGGAGGCAGAAAGTCCATTTCTGGCAGGGAAAAACCCACCCACCCGTGCCGCTCCGTCCCTGCCCCTCGCCGCCGAGGGCAAGGGACGCGTGTCCCCGTGCCCCCCGGCAGGACCGCGCAGGGCGCAGCTCCTCCGCTCCGGAGGAGAGGGGACGGCTGCGGGCGGGTTGAAGTTCGGGGNACGGCCAGCCGGAGGCGGCCTCCCCCTGCTCGCCCCGCGGCGACGGGCGGGTGCCATAGCAGCGCTCCGCGGGAGCCGCCGCGGGGGAGCGGCCGCCGAACAGCCGCCCGGGGGGCGTGGGCGGGCGGCGGCTCCCCGGCGCAAAACTTTCCCGGCTCCTTAGCGGGGTGCCCGGGCGGTACTCGCCCCCGGCGGCGCTGCTGGGGAGGGGGGCGGGGACGGACTGTGCTCTCACCGCCGAACAGACCGACCGCTCGGCTCAGCGCCGCCTGCGCTCGGCCCCCGCCGCCCGCCCGCAGCAAAGTTTCGCTCCGAAACCTCGCGGCTGCAGCCCCATCTCCATGAAAATGACCCCCTGGTTTCCCTTCGCTCCCCACGGGACGAGGCGGAGGCGGGCAGCTCCCTCACCAGTCGTGGTTATGGGAGACAGCCGGGACCAGCCCAGCGGGCACTAGGCAGGTCTAGCCGCAGGCAGCGCCCGGGACGGGACAACAGTCGGGGAAAGGGGCAGGCTGAGCCGCGGGACCGGGACGCGGCTCCTTCTCTACCTCCCGCCCCCGGGGAAGTTTGCCGGCTCCCCGAAGGAGAGCACCGGCCGGAGCACCTCCCATGCGGGACCTCCCGGCGCTGCTCTGCCCGCAGCCCCGCCGCAGCAGCGCATTTGTATCGCGCCCGGTTCCGCCCCGCCGGGCTCCGGGGCTGCGNGGAGCTGCGCGGTGCCCGTCAGACACGGGGCTTCTCCGGTGAGGCGGCGGCTGGCTCAGGGAGTGACAGGGCGGCGGCTCCCCTCGCCCTTCCCCGGCACCGTGCTCGGCGAGAGGCGGGCGGGGGCAGGCATGGCGAGCAGGCAGGAGCGGGGCCGGGGCGGTCACTGCCGGCCGGAGGAGGACGCCCGCCGCCCGGGGGCTGCGCGCCCCCCCGCCGCCGGCAGCGCACGGCCAGCCGGAGGCGGCCTCCCCCTGCTCGCCCCNGCCCCCCCGGCCCTGCCTCGCCCGCCGCCCCGCCGCAGCAGCGCATTTGTATCGCGCCCGGTTCCGCCCCGCCGGGCTCCGGGGCTGCGGCCGCGAGGGAGGAGCCAGCGGCGGGGGAGCGCGGGGCGCCGGTCACGGTGTCGCGGGCGCGCCTGGGGTTTTCCGGTGGGAATCGGCCTTTCCCGACGGGGGTCAGTCTTTCCTGACGGTACCGAGGGGAGCGGGAGCCCTCCGGGTGTGGGGCCGGGTGCCCGCCCTCCCTGACCCCGGGCGAGAGCCGGACGGAAGCCGTGGGAGCGCAGAGTGATTCACCGCAATGTGGGGGCTCTTTACCTCGGATGCAATTACGTTTTATGATTCAGCTTTTCATTTTTACGCTTAATTTGGGGAGTTTCTTTTGAGGCTGCCCTCCCACCCCTCGTGTCCAGCCAGGGACGGCAAAGGTGATCTACCTGATGCTCACACCTTCCAGTCGGGCGAGGTAATCCAGCAGATGCTCTTGGGAGAGGAGATGACTCCAGCCTGCATGGGAGCTCTTCACGTTTATAAGTCAAACATGTCTTTTGGAGGGGAAAATAAAAACTACTCTGCACTTAGTTTGCATTGATAGTAGGTTTTATTTCATTTTTTAAAGTTGATTGCACCTAAGTGTTGCTGTTTCCTTTTATTCAGTTTTCCACAATTCTACCTAATGCATCTCCCAAAGAAAGAAAAGTGCTGAACTTGGTATAAGCATATCTAATTTTTTTCGCGGGAAGTGCTTTCCTCAAGATAGTGACTTAGGAGCTACCATCCATGCTGCAATGAGATTCCAGACTAGCAAAGAGACGGGTACTATTCCTTAGAAGTTTGAAACATTGCGTTTCCAGCCATTTGGCATGTTATGTTTCAAGGAGTGAAGAATCACTTTCAAGTGTCAGATTTCTATCTGTTCATTCAGCTATAGCTGGATCTGTAATTTGGTTTGTATGTGATGTAACATGTATTTCATGTCAACTAGTGAGAGGACAGGTCTGCAGGCAGTTGTGTACCTCAGAGATGTCAAATTTTGAAAGACCCAGCTGTGTATCACAGAGGCAATGGATGAAAAGATGATAGATGCCCACTAAATTCCAAGTACATGCAATATGTAATATCTCTACTGGTAAAAAACTGGAAATTTTCTTTAGAATTTATGAAAAATGTTGATGTGGAAAAGATAGGGAAACTTCACACCCCTGCGCTGTCATTAGATGCTGAAATGTTGATCGGGGATGTAACATGGAACCACTGCTGGTTTCAGCACTGCTTTTGCACTGTCTCTGGAAGGGCTGAGGCTTTTAAATCTAAAAGGCAAAAAATTGTTCAGTTCTTGCTACTGACCTTTTTTTTTTCCTTTCAACAGTGGATACAGTGGATCACCATACTTTTTTTATTGTGGTTTAACTTCAGCTGGCAACTAAACACAACACAGCCACTCACTTCACTTACTCTCCTCTGGTGGGATGGCAGAGAGAATCTGAAGAACAAAAGTGAGAAAACTCATAGGCTGAGATAGGCATTTAATAGGTAAAGCAAAAGCCATGTATGCAAGCAAGGCAAAACAAGGAATTCATTTACCACTTCCCATGGGCAGGCAGGTATTCAGCCATCTCCAGGAGAGCAGAGCCCCATCACCCATAGCAGTGACTTGGGAAGACAAATGCTCCCACTCCAAACATGCACCTCTTCCTCCTTCCTCCAGCTCTCTGTGCTGAGCATGATGCCATACACTATGGAATATCCATGTGGTCAGTTGGGGTCAGCTATCCCAGCTTTCCACTCCCCTCCCAGCTCCTTGTGCACTCCCAACTTCCCCACTGGTGGATTGGAGTGAGAAGCAGAAAAGGCCTTGGCTCTTAGATAAGCACTGCTTGGCAATAATTAATGCATCCCCATGTTATTGACAGCACAATTTCCAATAGCTAGCCCCATACTAGCTGCTATGAAGAAACCATCGTCATAAATCCTCAGATGATTTATGGTCCTAAATAGTGCTTATCCTAAAAAAAAACCTAGGCAAGTGACAGAAAGAGTCAGTGACGTGTTGGGGACAGTGAATGGGTTGGAGGACTAATTTCAGTACTGTTACTAGGTGAGAAGCATCTCTAGGATAGACTTCCCCTTGCATTTGCTGTGTATGCAAAACCCACTGACAGTGAATCACATAATTGTTGGTTTTTTTACATGATCCATAAGTTATATATAGAAAAATGTGACAATTTATATTAGTGTGGGCAACACATTTGGTGGGAGATTTCTGTGGATTATAGTACAAGAGCTGCCCACCCTAGTGACAGACATTTGGAAGATGTGTTTTGCAAGCGGATGAAGTTCAGTTTTGCTACTTGCCTATGTTGTCTGGAGCCTTCTAAAATTCTACCATTCTGCATTATTACAGATGGATAGTGTCTGCTCCTACTCCTAAGTACATCAGTTTCATACTGACCTTAAAGCCATTGATTTAAGGAATTTGCTCCTGATCTGCAGTAGAAAGGAAAGAAGAGAATAAGGCCCTCAGGCTCTTTAGATCTCAGTCATCTGCACATCTCTGGAGAGTCAAACAATGCTAATATCAGTATTTCAGTCATTAAATGTCAACACTGATATTGATAACAATAAACAGTGAAACAAATATTTTAGTACATCAATTATGAAAGTGGTTACTTCTGAGATTTAGCAAGAATCAATAATTTTAGCCTCATGAGTGAGGTTCTCCCTTTGAAAGGCATGGAATATTTTTGTTTGAAAGTTGGGATGTCAACAGTATCATAATAGTTTCCCTTCCAACCTACATCTTTCAGTTCATGCTATGAAAAACCATTCATTTACTGTAATAAGCAAGGCAGTGGGTGGATTAAGCTGTGTATCTTCCATAAATTTAATCCAATTAAAGAGGAAGCGGGCATTCTTTTAGCTTTGGACAGGGTATTTTTCTAAGATCCAGATCCACTTCTACTTTGAATTTCACTAAAAATTGTAACACTTCTCCTGTGTAATAATGAGGTAAATGTGAAATATCCTGAACTGGGAACATGAATGAAACAAAATTGAAAGGATCCCCACTAGAAGTAAAGAGTTGTAGTCAGGTCCAGACCATTACAGTGAGAATAAATGACACCATAAGTTGTTTTTTTTTTTGCTAAGCCTTACTGTGAGTTGTACCGTGATACTGTTATCTTACATACCTTGTTCTCCATATTGTATTAAAAAAATAGTCTACATTGGTTATCCTTTAATTCTGATTAAGACATAAAAGAAATCTTCAAACCATCATTTGTTCTAATGGATTTGTTCATACTCAATTTTTTACAGTGTAATTGGCAAGAATATGGTCTCTGTAAGAAGTGGATGAGTGTCACAAATTTCTTGGTGATAATAAATTATTTGTTAGTCAATAAATAATAAACACATAACTGCAAAAACAATTCCGCCTTAATGACTGATTTCTGCCTCTAAAAGTACAAAATCTAAGCTCTTTAATCTGTATATAAGAAAATGCTTAAGCAATCAAAGACTGAAATAGTGTCTAAATATTATATATCAAGCCTGTTCCATGTACTCAGGACATAAAAGCTAATAACCAAAATTCAGTCATAAATTATCTAAATAATCCAACTGTCTCTCTTCAAACAAAAACCACCTTTCCTCACCATGAAAAGTCTAGAAGATGTCTCCTTGCTGCTTTTTCTTATCCTATGCTATACTGGCCATGTACATGCTATATACAGGCCTATACATGGCATACTGGCAGGTTAGCTCCTTGCCCCTTAGGTCAGTAACTATTACCAACCAACAAGCTGGTTGACAGATAATGAATTTTTTTTCTCTTTGTTCTCTGATGCCACTAGGCCTACCAGGAGCTCATCGTCAGTACTAACAGAGCTACTTCACTGGTGTCCATGTACCACCAGTGTGAAGCTCATTTCTATATTGCGTTGAAAATTACTTGGATGCTGCAACGCCAACGCCACTGATTCTCAAGCTGACCAGATCAATTCCTGGTACTTGTCTGTTGCACATTGTCTTTACTCAGCTGGAGGCTTTTCATGGGGGATTGCATCCCCTCTGTTTGCAGCTGTATGCCACCGAGGGAAATCAGTGAGATCCTGTTTAGCAGAAGTATGGTGCAGATATTTGGTAACAGGAAAGAAAGCCAAGAAACACAGGGCCAAGAAAATGTCAGAATCATACAGAGAATCTTGGCGTGTATCGCTATTTATCTTAACAATAGTTGCACAGCATGCAATACTATGTAATTTACCATTTATTGGCCTGAGCTTTGCCTCAACCAGTTTCTGAAACTAGTGAGAATGTAGATAGAAATGTCTGCTTCCAAATGATTTGTGAGCTGTCAACAGCACTTAAAATGCTGATTTAACTTAATCCTTTCATACTATCCTACAGTCTAGCTTTTTAAAAAGGATAGACACTCATCACTCCAAGTAAGATGAAAGCCTATATATATATAAAAATAAAGCTTTGGAAATCATGTTGGTAATTTCTTTAAGTAGAAACTCAAGGTTTTCTCTGCTAGCATTGAGAATATATATGGCTTTTTGTATATAAAAAGAATTTTCTAGAATATCTATTCTTTTATTAACAGCTGAAGTATAAAACAATTACTTGAATTGAGTGGGTTTTAATATGCCTTGAAGTAGTTTAAGAAAATAGATCTTGTTAAACATGTTCCACTGGCATAACAAGAATTTATTTTGGCTGTATTTAAAATGTTCATCTGAAAAATGCATTATTAAATATTATGAATACCTGGCTATGTTAGAATGCATTATGTTGGTGTCTAATAAAAATCACAGAAATAGAACCATTATTTATTATGCATATGTAGGTGAACAGGCTCTGAACAAGACACAGAATAAAGGAAGTAAAATATCTGTGAAGTGGAACTCTAATGCATAGGACAGTGAGGAAAAAAATTTTTCCCAAAAGGTCTTTCTTTCTTTTCAGTTTATTATTAAAGTCTGTGTAGCTTAAGAACTTTGGCCTATGTCTGGGAGACTTTCTCTAGTTGGCATCCTTAAACAGCAGCACCATCTTGAAAGAAGTTTGAAAGTAACATACAGCTTTTATGTCCATCAAACCAGAAACACTTGATAAATAAAGTACTAGTGGAAATTTTTTTTTAAAGAACGAATATACATAAAATATAGTCTTTTCTCAGATTACTGAATTTTTGAAGCAGACACGTTTTATCCTCTGCATATAAGGTTTCCTGATACTGAATCAAAAAACACAGCTCTTCTGTTTGAGCTTTCAAGTCAAGGCAAGAAGGTGGGACGCTGGGACAGCCGGTAGAGTATTCCTTTGTTGGCATAAGGATTTCCTCTGCATTTGAAATGCCAGAAATAGTGCCAGCAAAATAGAAGATGGCTTGCAAGATTACCATCTATTCATCATTTATTTCTGGGAAGATAACAAAAAGCAACATACTGTGTGACTTAACTTACTAATTTCATAAGAAACTTCCCATGGAAGTGCTGTCATGAGCATCAGTCATACTATCTCCAGATAAAGTTCCACTGGGGACTTAGAGGAAGTTAGAAACAAGTGAAGCAGGACCATCTTTGAAAAAGTATTGTTGATGTACTGGTTTGAAAAAGCAAAACTAGTGAGACTTCAAGTCAGTAATACAATTTTAATAGGAAAAAATAGAATACATGCAATAATACAAAATAAGACTACTGACAGAGTCAGAATATAACCTGACACCCTGGCAATCAGGGTGTTGGTGCAGTCCGATTAAATGGTGGCTGCAGTCCTGGATGACAGATGTGGTTCTGTTGAAGCAGTGCTCCTGTAGAAGGTTCAGTTTTCCTCCGAAGGTTCAGCGATGATGTGGAAAAGCCTGGTTTTCTCCTCTGGAATTCAGGGGAAAAGGCCACTTTGGTGTTTTAAATTTTGGTTTTTATTTAGGTAGGAAAGGCATGGCTCCTCCCCGTGGCTGGAGCATCTCCCAATGGGATGATGTAATTTTATCAGTCAGGCAGTGAGGCTTAATGGCTCATTAACAGAAGGTATTTCCCATAGAGATAAGGATCAGCCTTTCTCTTGTTTCAGCAGATGGTGATAGAATACATTTTGAATTGTAAGCCAGGACAGTTGGTCTTCTGAATGAAAATCTAAATAATGGAGAAAGTATAATTGCTTCACAATTTTGAATGGTGTCACTGAAGTACTTTATATGTCATATAGTAATTATTTTGTGATTATTTCAGTTGTGGTGATAGTGAGCTCAGTCTCCATGCCATTCCATGCCATCCCAAATTTTTCTCGCTATCGTTGGGGTGGAGAAAAATATGAATCACTAGGAGAAGCAAATAGATGACTCTCATTTGAAAACATATATCCCTACCAAAATGCATCGTTAAGGAAAGTATCAATTATTCCTCTGTTACATACTTCCACAGAGAAGAAGACATATCTATGTAATAAATTCAGTCTTATTATGTAAAATGTGTAAATAATTACCTACAACTGCTACCAGTGCGATTCCTAAATATCATTGTTTCTAGACAAAGTAGAAACTGGAACTGAACAGCAGCTTGCTTTGTTAAGAAAGCATGAGGGTGTTAAAAGCTTTCTGTTGTGAGGGTCTTCCCATGTGACGTGATTATGCAAGTCTTTCGAAAAAATGAGTCCTATTGAGAGTTTAGACACAAGTTGGCTTTTATTTTAAAAGTTTGAGAAGGTGTACAAAACCTAAGCATCAGGTCTTCTTGGAAATGTACTGTAAAATATCAGTTACAATTTCCAAGCTTTATGAAAAAGAGATTGTAGTTTGTCGTTCTGTTACTTTTACGCTTATTTCTAAGAGACAAACGCTGAATGATTCTGTAACAAAGACAACCAAATATGGCAATTAAAGCAGACTACATAATGACACCAGGAAATTAACAATTCCTATAAGGATAATTATTAAAATTGTGTTTATGCCCAAGCCAACATTTTGGTTCCAACAAAACACAAATCTATAGTCTGTTACTTGATATTTCAAGGACTTTACCCTGTGTAAAAGATTAGTCCATGTAAATTTTTTCTCACCAGTCCTCTCAGCATCTGGTTTTAGCCACCACACTTTTTTTTTTCACTGGTGCTAGAAGCTAGAGTACTCAGGCAACAATGTTGTCTGACTTAAACTGGGGGAATAGAGTAAAACTAAGAGTAAATACAGTAGAATTAAGGGAAGTATTCAATTTTTGTTGACAAATTCCTTTAAACTCCTTTAAATTCAGTACCCAAAATATTTCTCTTGAAGTGTCACTTGAGCCTCCTCAAGATGTAGAACACCATAAAATAAACATTTCAAGACATAATGAACTTTAAACATGAATGAACATGTTTAAACAACTGAAAACCCTGTGGGTTTCGACAGGATTCTGAGTGTTCTGCTAAACTGACTCAGTGATGACTGGGGTCTTTGTGCTATAAAAATAATGAGATTGGGGTCTTAATTCTTATTAGAGCTTTTCTAAAATAGGAGTATTCGATAAAACTTGCCATTCAGAATGCAGTTTAGCCTAGCAGTAAGGTCTTAGATACTCTGCTTGTCCTCCTCAAGAGGTATTCTGAAACAGTGGAGAAATGTTCTAAGCCCTGAAGGAAAGAAGACAGACATGACTTCATGTCTTTTTGATTTGGGTCTGCATGAGAGCTATTTCTGTAGTCATATGCCCCATCAACATATACATGATAATATGTTGTAATAACTTATATTTTTTCCTATCACCTTAGACAATATTTTGGGTGTTTTTTTCTGGCATGGAACTTGTGCTTATAAATAGTGGATTTTTAATACGTACATACATACATACATACATACAAACAAAATATATTTTAATTACCTCTTGAAAAAATAAATATTTGTCTCCTGCCTCAGAAATATTGCATTTCATAGGGATTTAAGTGTTCCCACAAGCATCAAGCAAGACACACTGGAAGGTACATTGTCTGTAGAGGATTGTATGCTAAAGCAACCAAACTGAAAGATATGTTCCAGCTACAGAAAACGAAAAAAACCTGAAAGAAGTCCTTGACATTTTTAGCCCAGTTTAAAAGGGCATTCTGCTCTCTGTCTTTTATGTAGACATGAGTTAGAAACCTGTAAACAACATTTTCATTTGTGAACCAGTAACCCAGAATACAGCAGATTCTCAGCATAGTTTATGTCAGGAAATTGTTTTAGAAGAGACTGGAGGTGGAGGTAACTACTATGATAAAATGTAAAAGCAAAAATTGAGGAATAGGGAAAACCTCTGTACAAAGATAACATTGAAGGTTTTTATTTATGTTTTAATATTCTCTGTACTTCTTAAAGGATTCTAGATGACTGTAAGGGATGATTTAGATATTAACATGTAATCTGCTGCCTATTTCCAGTAAATTATTGATATAAAATGCTTAAGAGAGCAAGAAAATTAACAGTGGAGTCATTCATTAATGTGTTAAATTTCCATTATTAATAATTCTGTGACAATCATATCAATCTACCATTCAGCCTGTTTTATCACAATACTGTCTCAAATCTCATTTATGAATGGGTTATAACTGAGTAGTTATTTGTGAAAATTAGATCTGTTTAAATGGTAATTAACATAGGAGCTTGAGAAAGGGAAGTCTGTTATTCATTATTTCTATACATCTCCCAGGATTTATTACATCAAAATCCTAAGTACAGCACTATTCTCTTCAGAGAAATAGTGATACCATCACTGAAGTGCAAAAAATGGAAAGGGATCATGTCAAAACATATTAACCTGATAACAGAAGAACTTCGTTTTTAAGATATTTTTAAGCAATTTTCCAACTGTATTTAATTAAAAGGAGACACTCTGGAAGAAAAGCTCTACTTGACTACCTGAGCATATTGCTAATTGTTTCAGCACATCTACTGATGAGCACATAGCAGGCTGACTGGAACCTCTGTTAATGAAGTTTTCCAAAATATCAATTAATTATTTGTGTTGAAATGATGCACATGGAATTTTGTCAGTCTAGTTTGTTTCTTTTACTGTCTCTTCTGAAAATATCTTTCTTCTTCACGGCTTGACCAAAGCTGGATAATGTCTTCCTCAGGAGAGCAGTTCTGCTACAGTTATTTATACATAAGCAGACAGTTTGTTATATACCCATCTGCTCTCAAAATGTCATTGACTTTAATGTGAAATTAGTGACCTGGATATGGCAGAGGAAGGTATTACCTGATTCTTACTACCATTTTATCTGTTAATGAAAGCCATCATGTAGATGACAGGGTAACGATGTCAACTTTGGTCTCCCAGTTATATTCCAGTGTGAATATTTACATTTTTTACTTTTTAAGTAAATTTCCTTCTACAGTTTCCAATTGTCACAGCACTCCTGTTCTCACCAGAGTATTAGAAAGCATGTCTGTTCACTGACTGACTGAAACATAAGAGCTTCCATTTTTCATTTAGTCATCAGCTGTGTTTCAACTCTACTGTTTATTTGCCGTGGGACCTGAAGCATCTTAGTATTCCCATAGAGGGAATCTTAAATCCATATCTTTAGGGCGCAAAAATACTTCTGATTTTCAATTCATTTAAAAGTATATTTTATTTGAACTTTGCTGCTAACCAGTTTAATTCAGCTAAAATCCTGTGATTTGTCTGTGATGTTGATGCCTTTAAAAGTCCTTGACAAGCTGAGATTAATGCCAGGCATGCTGACCAGGCAGGTCTCATATTTTTCCTGCTACAGTGTTTTCCCTCTGGAGTCAGGGATTGTCATGGATGGAAGAACACAATAAAATTTGATTTCATGAGCATGCTTTTGTGTTTATTGCCAGAGCCTTTGTTGCCCTACCTTAGCATACGCAGACTCATGACAGAGGAAGGCTTCAAGAATGCTGGCTCAGGACCATGTGGAGTAATGAACTTTTATTATCAAAGTATGGGAGTTTGTTAGTCCAAGTGTAAGTTCTTCACACATACTATTAATAAATTAGAGGGGTTTGGGTTGAAAATTAGCTTTCTGGAATAAAAATAATGAATGTCAAAGGCAACAGAAGTTTGATGTGCCGCAGTCCTCAGCCTTATTCTTTAAAACCTGTGCCATTCTGATTTAACCCTGCTCTTTTAGAGTGTTTCTGACAAAAAAAATGTAGAGAAAATGGCAAAACTATTCTTTACAGATGGCTTTTTCAGGTGATGATGAGTCAAAGGGGGATGTTAGAAATACTGTCAAAGTACCTACCTTTAGTCTTGTGATGATGCCTATGAAGTCTACAGATATGTGAATTCTGGAAATAGGAAAGCCTTGCAGTAAAAAACATTCAGAAATACTTTTAAAACACTCGACTCCATTCAAATGGCTCTGGTTTGTTGACCTGTGGAGAAATCTGGAATCTTACCTCCATAACATGAAAGTAAGTCACCAAGAATACAGTCTCAGGTCATGTGTGCATAGAAAAGTTGTTGTGATATAAGGTAGGGCCATAAATTTAAACTTAATTTGCTGTTTTGCATAGTTTCCACATACATAATTAATTTGAATTTAGGTCGTCTATAGCATTCAGCTTAGTTGTCTTCTAAAGGCAAGATATTCTGACTTCACTGGAGTGTGTCAACATGTAGAGCTACTGCAAAATATATATTGATTGCAGTGTCCCTTACTGATTGTATCACTTACTGACAGTGTGCCATATATTGGTCTCAGTGGTGCTCAGCGACAGAACAGGAGGCAATGGACACAAAGTGAAACCCAGCAGAGTCCCTCTGGACATCAGGAAACACTGGTTTACTCTGAGTACTGGCACAGGTTTCCCAAGGAGGTTGTGGGGTCTCCATCCTTGGAGAAGATTGAAGACCATTGCCTTGGACAATGTAGGTAGCCCTACTTGAGCAAGGAGCAAATGATCTCTGGAGGTCGCTTCAAACCTCAATTATTCTGTGACTCTACAGCTATGACTTTTCAAAAATTTAAGTGTACTCATTCCAGGCAGATTTATCAGATGAGGGAGGATAGAATTGAATTTTGTCCACATTACATAATAAGTCTGATGCTTTTCTTAGATATTAACTAACACCTTTCATCTCAAGTTAGCAAGTCAGGGTTTATCCTTTGCAGTAACTACAAAAAAACAGTGATGGTAAATGGAATTTAATCTTGATCTTTTCTCAAACACACATTGCAGTTACAACAATACAGCTGCAGCCATCTTATTAATGCACCCATCTGCCTTTCCATTGGGTTGTAAACTTAAATATCATACTCCTATTATCTTTACCCTTACTGTTTTCTCAGCCTCTTTCAAAACCCATACACCACTTTGACTGCAGTGGTAGCACTGTGTGGTAGCCAGGCTTACTGAAATACTGTTCAATGCCTTCCACATCACTGATGATTTTTGCAGAAAGTTCTTCAGGAAAATTCTACATTCCTTTAAATATACCTTTTAAAGATTTAAATACAGTGCACAATCCCAACAACTTTGCATATAACAATAGAGAACCTTATACATGATCAAGGACCTTTATTTATGCAGGCAATTCCCTTGACTTCAGAAATATTACTGGAATTGGGACATATTGCTAGGATCACAATGCTGTGTTTGAAGTACACATCAAATATTAACATGTGTTTACATGATTAAATTGCTCATTGATTTTCTGCCCTGTTCTTTGTTTTCTGAAGATACACCTGATAGTTTCCTCACCTGAATGTCTGAAATCATTACTCTGTTTTCCTAATCTTCAGGACTTTTAAATTACAGATTGATTCAAATCAAGCCTGCAATACTTTACGTGTAATTGAATATCTTGTAAAATTAAATCTCACTTCAAATACTCTTGTTCAGTGATTGTTTTTCATTGGTGTCTAAATCATGTAAGTAATTTAAGCAAGGATTTGTCTGCCATTCACATTTTGAGTTTGACTGCTTTCCAACGGAACTCAAAGTTTCATGCATTTAACAGTAAAACAGAATAATACATTTTCCAGCTTTCAATAATTGGGAGCAGATTGTTCCTGATTTCCAGTTTGTATTTTAAAGCTGATTGATTGTATGTAGAATTATTTGAAAAATCTTAAGCTTATAGTTCAACAAGAGAAGGCAAAGAAGGGAACAACTTAATACTATTTGTGGCTGTTTTCCAGGGTTAATCAATGATGTATATTTCAAATAATAGGGCGATAAATGGGTGAAGGCAACAGGAAAGTTGAGAGCACAAAGATAAGTTTATCATTTCCAAGCAGATGTTTACTGAAAGAGAAGATCTGCTTTTCTTCAAATGGATGACATTTTTCAGAGCTATAGATTCAGAACCTGAGAGCAGGTGTGAATGTGTTTAATGTTGCTTAATCCAAATTGTTTATACAGCTTTAGAGCTGTTCCTTTTGCAAGCCTTTTGCAAGGTGGAGTTTATCTACTTTCACAACAGCTGATAGAGGAATGATGTTTCCTCGCTGCTCCCCTCTCCAAAATCAAGATCAAGCCAATGGCTTGTGAGATGCAGAAGGCAAGGCCATGTCTAAGTCCTGAAGACTGCTAAGAAACTCAAAGAAACTAGAAAAACTTCATGCTGTTGCAGCAGGAGCAACAGCAGCAAGATTTTCACGCTCTTCAGTGAGATTATCATCAAGGCTTGAAATTTTGACAGCTGATCCTCTAGCCCATACTCAGGAAAAGAAAGGTTGAAGATTGTATCAATTTGCCTTGACAAAATGGATTTGAACAAGTAAACAGAGGTTCATATTTTATTCACCAATATGTACAGTTTCTAAAAATAAATAAACATATTTAAGTGTTTTATCTTTGTTCTACTGGCCTTCAGAAATAATGATTTTAGTTAGTTGGTTGTGTTATGCTTGATTTGAATTAAAGTTACAGAGTTTTGCTAAATACACCTTTTTGTTTTGTTACATTTTTTATGTTACACCTTTTCTCTAAAATATATTCAAGCACTACAAAAATGCAATATCCATTCCATTTAATCATGAACAGCAACATCTCCAACATATCTCCAACATATTATATATAATTTCAGAGATATAGGTCTTCTGCTTGCCAGTCTAAAAGCATGCTTCAATGCAGATCAATCACAACTGTAATTTCATCAGAGAATGATGCTGGATTCTAAACTGCAAGTGCACAGCTCAAGCAGTTTGTGAATGGCAGCCAATCCTTTTGATTAAATACCAGAACTGGGGTTTAGCTCAGGACTGTGTCACTATCTGTCATCCACCAGGCTTGTCCCTTCCCTAGGAGAAAATAAATTGTCAAAGGCACAAGAAGCAGACTCAAACTACACTGCAAAGGTGCTTTGGAGAAACTGGTAAGAAAAGGTGCTCGACTTAGCAGGGCAGGGAATTGTCCTAGAGATTGGGATATAAAGTAACCAATCTCACAGTCATTAATGAGGGGAAATTAGACCAAGAAAAAGTTTCCTGAGTAAGTACTGCATGGCTGGCTTGACCATGAGCTCACACAGCAGCTCCCATTTGGCACCACAGTCATACATTAAGCATAAGTGGCTGAGAGCATCATTGCAGAGCTGAGATTATTGGATAATTATGTTGATCTGTATCAGGAAAGAGCTTCCTTGCAGATATTTTAGTAAATTGTCATTATCCATTCTGATTTTATGAATGTTGATTGTAAGGTGCGTACAGAGGTGAGAAGGATCAATTGGTTCTTCTGAATCCTTGAAATTGAGAAGACTGAATTATTTCAGTCCAATTAAAAATGTATTTTCATATTCATTTTCCCTTCTGAGAATGTTTCAAGCCATTTTTTCCTCTAAAGAGAAGGGGAAAAAAAGCTGTTATTTACAATCTAACCATGAAATCAGAGGGAATCTGGAAAACTGGTAAGATCCATTTTCAGTCTCAAACCAGGAGACTTTGGTTATGAGTCCAGACCATCATTATAGCTTGGAAAATGGTCAGACACAGAAGTAATCTTTCTCTACTTTGTTCTCCCATTTGGCACCCCACTAGTGGTTCTGGAGAGTACAGACAGTCCTTATACTGTGGTTATACCTCTGCAATTTTTTTACTAAATTTCACCCTTGCTTAGGACCAACTCAAATTACTTCTAACACCTTTTAACAACTGCATATTACCTTTTTTTTTCTTTTAAACATTCTGAAGCTGCAATTTATAGTTAATCTGCTATAGACTTGACTAAAAGGTATAGTTGAATCCTTTTTTAGCAATTTCTTTTTTTCCTGTTTTATTCTAGATTTTTACCACACCATAATATATGTTCGTCATTTATCAGATACACAGCATAACCTTAAATTAATGCATGTTCTGAAATAATGACTTATTATAATAATTTTATTAATATTGGATTCCTAATAGGCTATTTTTCTACCTGTTTTTATGTCCAACTTGGACAAAAAAACATCTAAAATATACATGGAATATGAGATAGATTTTTCAGAAAATTGCTAGCTATGCTGCCACCTAGTGAATCTGTACCATCTCTGATAATACTTTTGTTCATTAAGAGATTTAGCTCCTTTTTCTTGAAGAAATTTTTTTTTTTAAAAAAAGAATGTTTTCAATAAAATAACAGGCTAGAAATGTATAAAATGTATTAAGATTTTGTTTGAAATTTGGTTTAAAATAGCCAGATACAACTATGGTAAAATGCTAGTGCACTGAGCCTGGGCACTGTAGTTAATCATTAAATACTTTTTCCTGTTGGATTGCCCTACAGAAATGAAATAATCATAATCATAAGGCCACTGTGCATGTAAGGATCTGTTTCTAGTCTTTGTGTTCTCTAATGGCTAAAACATCACCATTTTGCCAGCCATTCTGGATTTGTTCCTTCTCAAATAAAATCAAAGCACTTGCCATTTTCCTTAATCAACATGGGTTCTGCTGTAGCTGTAAGACTGAATCACACGTTTGCCAAACTGTTTTATCTAAAAATCACCTGCCCAAAAAGCATATCAGTCCCTGTTTGCAAACACTCTTTTAAGGAAGAAAGAAAGACTGCTTGGATTTCATCTAAGAAAATCACAAGCCCAGTGGGCTTGATTTTTTTATCTGTTATGCATCTTAGTCATCTTAGTGTGAGCAAATGTTGAGAAAATTTATTATTTCTGGGAAACAACAATTGATGATCCACAATTAAATCAATTTTTGCTAAGAGCAGTTAGCATTCTGTAAGAACAACCATGACATAAACCTTGTCATCTAACATTTAGAGTCTTTTCATATAAGTGAATGATTATATAACATCTGTAGAATCTTAATGGTCTATTCAAATCCTAGAAATATACCCAGAAAATCGTCATCCTATACACTTATTATCCCTATAATTTATTGAAATGAGCCTAGAAAAATAAAGACGGTTGATCTTAGCACTATATAATACATGTTTATTTCAGGATAAATTTTCTTATTTGCAGCCTGTAGTTAGGATTGCCTCTTCTTTGTTCTTTGTCTCCATAAAATTTTGTTCTACTTTTTCAAGGAGGAATCTGCTCTGGCTGCTGAAGCTGGAGGTTATGTGTCCTGGAAGGCAGTTCTGCCTGATGCAAGGGTAGAACCACCACCCTCAGGTTAAAGATAGTTTAAATCCAAGTAATCTCTTTCCTAGATGAGTCATTGTGCACGGTCAGCCTGTGGTTTTCATTCAATAAAGGAAAATCAGAACAACTAAGGAATAGGCTGAGCAGAATTAGAATGCTGGGAGTTTGAACATTTTAAAATGCTAAAAGGTCAATCCAAATTTGGATATCATCAATTCATTTCATAATCCTCTACTGTATGGAGGATATAATATATCTAATACTTCTGTGGCTTCCCAGACCAAGTTTCATTAAGGTGTGCATCAGTACAGACACATCTGTGGCTCACAATAAAACCATTTCATATTGGAGATAAATTTGTCATCTATAAGTATTTTAAGGGTGATTTTGAACATGTCTACAGTAAGTTAGCATTTAGGAACCAGGGAGTGTAAGCCAGCATGAGATTTAACAGAATGAATCTTGAGTAAGATTGGCGTTCATGTGAAATTTAGATTGAGAGAAGCTGAACCCATACTTTTCAACCCTTGTGTTTTATTTCCTAAGTAAGTTATCTTCATACTAATGTACGTGGTTCTATACAGCCAGAGAAGTTTGTTTAGTCTTAGGGCTGCAGTAAACACAGGTAGCCCTAATGGATCCAACTCTGAGTGCTTAAAACTTCCTCTGGGGACAGATTTTAGGGAAGCAGACTGTTTTGAGTGCTGAAAACTCTGGAATATTTGTCTTGCAGCAGTCATAGCAGGAATTAACCTAAATGGTCAACCTTGCTTTGGGTTGATCTTAGCAGTTGTGCAGCTCAGTGAAAAGTGTCATCAGCTGCAAAAGCACATGCTCATAATTACCAAATCCAGCAGCCTGGCAGCAGCAAGGCTGCTGCAGCTCCATATCCCCAGGGCTGGCCAGTAGCACATGCCCACGGTAGCCACAGGAGTACAGATGACCCAGTAGGTGAGCGCACACATACACAGCACAGATACACACACACACACTGCCAGCCACACAGGGCAACACAGAAACCACAGCACCCACACCCTGTTTCCGTCTCTGGCTCATCTCTACATAGTGCTGCTAGTGGGAAATGTGCATGTATATATGCAGAAGGATATGTACAAGTTTCTGGACTTAAACAGAGTCCACCTGGTATATGGCTTGGATTCTCAGTCTCCTCAGCTGCTGGCACCTGGGATCCCCTAAAACAAACATCCCCACAGGCCACAGCACATACATACACACACCATCACATACACACATATGTGGTTATTTTTCATCATAGCCTTGTTTAAAAGTGTCTGTGGTATTAAGAAATATTGAAGAAAGCTCTTGTGAGCAAAGGCTGCTCTTTTCTATTCAAGATAGCTAAAAATAGAAATAGGATAATGAGAAATTCTTATGTAGTTTATCCAACACTTGGAAACGTTCAATACATACTCTATAATACTCTTCTAGTTTTAGCTCTTCTAGATCTGCCACTTTCCAATAGGCAATTATCTGCTTTTATTTCTGGTTAATCAGTACAGAATGCAGGATGTAATACTAAATGCAAGATTATGTGACATTCTGTGAACCAAAGACATGGTTTATAATAATTTCATACAGTATGACATTCATTTCTCACTTTAGAGAGAGACTTTATAACTACTTTTTTTTTTCCCCACTTCGAAAAGCTACTCATTAGCAGCAGTACCCAAGCAAGATATACATCATTTACCAATATCTCAGTTGACTATTATTTACTTCATAATACATCTTTGGTAATGTTATTAACAGTAATGTCTTACACAGATATTATCCCTGAATGGCAGTTCTGCAGGTGCTTATCTCCTAAGGATAGTGTTCACTTGGCCACATTATAACTGTTTCCTTGAAATACAATGTTATATATATATATATTGATTTCATTCTAACGGTATCCAGCCACACTGTTGCATACAGCTGGTGCTATTTCTAGCCTTCCAAAAACAGGATCAAGAGCACTTCCAGAATCAACAACAACATTTGAGCAACATTTGGCAGCCCAACAGCAGGAGCAGTTGATTCTTGTCTCAGTGGGATGTCTGAGTCTTTCCTGGGTGAGATGTTTGCATTGGCAGTGGTAAAATTTCAGTAAGGATTGGGTGGAGATTCTTGTGCAGTACAGTTATATGCTTGTCATCCTGAAGATGCCAGTCCTATAATTACCATATGGTTGAATTCAGGTTATATTTTTGCAGATTTCTCTAAAAAAATTAAAAGATAGGATGGCCAATCATGTGAGAACAAGTCAGACCTCACAGATTCAGTTCTACACTGAAAATGCACAGAGGAGGCTGAAGGTTGGGCAAACTGAGGCAGAAAGAAGGCTACTGCTTTGCCAGTGAAAGCATGTAATCTGAATCCAAGTCGTATTACTATTACTACTAGTTGTGCCAGGGTCCCTAAACACTGCATTTTCCAGGACTACCTGGTAGTATAGTCCAGTGATACTTTTCTGAGACAAAAAGATGGAGAAGGTCTTTGTGCCGTACAGCTCAAGGAGGTGTTATTGCAAGTTTTCTCCTGATTACACTTGAGAGATGGAAAGACATGGCAGAAATCAGTGTTGGTGCAGCAGCTCAGAATGTGGCATTATCTAAGCAAAAATTCTGGGTGGGAGGATCTGTGGTTACCAAAACTTACATAAGTAAGAGATGTTCAGCTCCACATCAGATGAAGCCACATAAGGCAGGGGAGCAGTTTCAGAGGAAAAGGATAGGGGAGCGTTATATGCTTTCCAGAATGTTCTCAGACTATTCACACTTTCCACAACATCACATTTCTTCATTCATTAGCTGTGAACTTTTCTGTCCAGTCTCCTTGAACATTGTGGATTGCCAGCAACATGGTCCTGATGCTCTTCTCCTCAAACATGAGAATCCACAGTGACTTCTGTGCTATGCAAACTTTTTGTAGCTCACTACATTTTCCTCTTTTTACACTCTGCTCCTGTTATTTGCCAGATGCTGAATGCTCAATTAGAGTTGTTATCATCACAAAAGGCAGGCAGTAAGGTGGGAGAAGCATTTGGCAGCCACAGTTTTATACCTTTTGTGAGAAGAAACATCACTGATGAACGAATGTCTATTTCAAAAGTTCTAAATGGAGCACAGCAAGGTACACACAGACATCATTCACTAAAATGCTCCCATTTTGCATTCTTCGTGTTTGAAAGGCCAGACCTATCCATTCTGAAATGAAAAACATAGTGATTCTGGAGCTGAAACTACAACAGAGTGCTTTCATGTGCAAAAGTTGCATTTTGTACCCCCTGAAGACATGCACGAAATTTACATTGACATGAACAGAGTTACAATCACTTTTGAAATTTGAAGGTGTGGTAACCTAAGCCTGCCACCTTTTCAGTGCCTTGTTATTTGTGTGTTCTTAGGCATTCAATAAGTAGAACACCAGCTGGAATGGCTGGGTTTTGTGTGAGAGGCACCTCCCCAACATATATACATATTCAGAAAGCCATCCAGTTGTCCTGCTGAAACACAAACCTTTTGTGCCACTGAACCCAAAGGACCCCTCACCATACTACTCCACAGAGCTTTACGAGATACTCTATAAATTTCCATGCACTTTTAAAAGAGCATGGATCAAGTTTTTATATTTTTCTAAATATAATAATGATCATAACTTAAATTCTGCGTGGGGCAGACAGAAAAAAGAGGCCGCTCTTGGGAATGCAGAGCAACCATACATCCAGCTCTCCATAAGCAAGACTTAGGGCAGAACAAGAAGGAAATGGATTCTGTCTAGTGGCCTGGCTAGATACAGAAAATCTTTAAATGCATGGGCATGAATGATCCCTCCTTTCAATAAATACCTATTTTGTTCATTTAACTCTGTCTAGTCTCTGTTCCAGGTCAGCCTTTCTAGGCATCAATATAAGCAATATTCTAGATAAGAGTGAAAAAGACTCAGTGTCTATTGAGAAAGTTAAACAAAATATTTATAGCAAAACCCAAATCTGACCAGATGCAGAAATCTGACAGATGAAGAAGTCATGTCTGTATTCTTCTTACAGAGCTTTGTATGACAGGGAGCCTGGTTTTTAGGTGACTGTTAACAGGCTCCATTCTAATCCTGGGATCATCTCCATACTGCCAGTATCTCAGTACCCTTTTCCAAACCACAGGCAGGAGTGTCACACAAATAAATCCTTTACCAGCCCCATATAATAAACAAAGAGCTAGGTGCTACTTCTCTTTTTGTTTTTGGGACGCTGTACTAAATTTTTCCAGTGGTCTCACATTGCAGGGCAGACACTGTTTTGAGAGCTTTGTAGGGACCATTGCTGTGAAGATTTTTCAAAAATACAAATCCTCACCTCTTCCCAAAAGACAAGGATGCAAGTGGCTTATTTCTCTATGTGAAACACATTTTAAGGGTGAGCAGCCTAGTCTACTGGAAAATGTCCATGCAAATGTCAGGGGCTTGAAACTAGAGGATCTTTAAGGTCTCTTTCAACCCAAATCATTCTATGATTTTATGATTTTAATAAATTTAGAGTGCTTTCAACTGGAGAGAAAACTTTCCATCAGGTGATGGTATCTAGTTGGGCCCAGAAGTGTAGAGGCTGCATGAATGAACTCCCAGCTAGTGATGCCAGGGTACCAGCCTGCCAAAATGCAGACAATGTAAATGAACATGAGTGTGCTTGAACTCCATGGGCTGTGGAGTTTGCATTCCCTCAGACAAAGCTCACAAAGGTCTGTACATTCTTGCCAGGTGATCAGAAGTAGGTCATACACATGAGAAGAACCAGCACTTGGTGCAAACAAGTAGATTTCAAGATCCATTTAAATTGATGTAATGCCAGACTATCACAGTCCTCCCTTCTATGCATCAGTGTTACCAGCTCATCTTGTCATATCCAGTGGTAAATTTGATTGTACACAATGAGCACAAAAGCATCAAAAGCACACACCACTAACTTCTGCTCTCCCAATTTAATTTCATGGGTTAAAACACATTTAAACCATGAAAACTGATTTTAAAAAATAAAAACAAACAAACAAATGCTTAGACTCTAATAATCTTTCCTCATCTGTTTTTCCAAAATAGATATTAAAGCTATAATATTAAATAGCAGAAATTGCTTCCATGATGCAAGACTGGAAGATATTTCTACTGCTTAATATTTTGTAATCATTTTTGAGAATTTGAACAATAGTTTTGTAGTAAATGCAGACAGCAAAATCTGATCATAAAGCTTAGAAGATTAGAGGCAATTTTCATAATCAAGTGATGTAAAAGGTACATGGCTATGGTTGCCATTAGCAAAATAAAGTGTTATACTAAGATAAAAGAAAGAAGGTAAGTGCTTTTCTTTTACCTACCCTTGAAGTAGGTAAATATCAGCTGTGTTTGGATTGAAAAAGTACACTACATGCAAACTTAAATGTTAAGGCTTAAAACAACTTACCATCTGATTATTTTTCCTTTAAATGTAGTAATTATTTCCAAATGAATTCTAAATTAATTTTCCTTTAAGAAGTAGTTTAGGCAGTTTATAACTTTAAAAGCATTGTATTACTGAGACAGAAAAGGCTGGTCTTAAATACCAAAACTACCACACCGTCAAATTTCAGATCATCTTATTCTAATGTCTTCTTTGTGAGCACTAAAACAAGTCTCTAGGGAAATTGTTTCAGCCTCAAGCTTTTGGTCTCCAAACACAGTTTGTACAGCACTGGTTTAACATTTAGGTTGCCCTAAATTTAGGTTTGAAGTCAGTATTTGGACTTGGTAACCCCTGTGTGTCCCTTCCAACTCAGAATGTTCTGTGACTCTATGATCCAAGTCTATTTTCTGAAATAGACTTCAGGATTTTGGAAAGTTGGGTTGTTTTTTTATTTTTAACCTGGAATAAATATAATCTCACTGCTGACTTCATCATACAGAATATTTCGGGTAGAGATCATATGTGTATATTTTTTCCAGATATAGAATTACTGGGAAAGTTTTGTGAAAACTTATTTAAATATGATATCCTTGGACTGGAGGTGAATCATGTTTTCTGATAAAACTAGTAACTTGAGGCTTCAAAACCTCAGGAGCATTAGGAAGTCTGTGCTAATAATAAATTGTTTTGACTGCAGTTAATGTCTTAGTATGCATATAAATAAATGAATTAATAAGAGAGCCCACTGAGATTATAGCGAAACCAATTAATTCATCATTTTGCACACAATTAAGAAAATGCCAGTCATTGAAAGAATAGCTGGCAAGCGTCCTGCATCAGAGCTTTAGCAGTTAATGCATGGCTTAGTTAACATTCACTTCTACCAGTCTACTGCACCAGTTTCCATGACCTCCATATATGTTAAGTGTAAGTAAAATTATACCTTTAGCTATCACTGCTGATAAAACTATAGAATTTGTGTCCATTCTTTCAAGCAACAGCTCGTATTCTTTCTGTTGGAAAAGCATAACTCAAAAGAAAGATCTGCTCTGGGAATATTTAAAGCATCTGTACTTGAGAAGTTAGATCTCTCTTTACTAGTACTGTAATTATCAGGGTATCCGATACTGTTTATGCCACTGAAAAATTTTGTTTTTTCTGATGCAGATTATTTTAGTGTGGGTTGAACTTTTCAATAAAAGTAAGGGAGAAAATCTATCCCCACTGAAATGCTGTTATCAACTGTCATGATTTTTCACCAAGGTTAATCAATTCACCACCTCTTGAAGGTGTTACACTCTGAACTGGCAGTCACAGGGATTTGCAAAGTTTTTATTTGTGTCGTGGAGACTACACAGTTTTACTTCAGTGTTACCACACTAGAGTCCAAAGTCTCAGGTGTAATCCAAAGTAGCTTTTGATTGTAGCACTTCATTAAGTACAAACCATCAATTACATGCAGTACAGGGGCTAGCAAGATGCTTCCAGGTCTTTACTCCCTTGCTTCAACAAGAGCTGAATATGAAATATTTTTGCTAATTGTCAGAGTCAGTGACATGGGAAATGTCAGCAGAAAAGTACACATTGTATTTTGAACAATATTTATACAATAAGGCCTGGTTTTCTGTGAGAGAGGATACAGCAGACAAGCACAAGAACATAGTTTATTTTTTTTTTCTTGGAAGTCCATGAAACCCAACAGTTTATTATTGCTGACTCTTTCAAGAGACAAAAAGTCACCCTTCAACCATACAATATCATTTCCCTCAACTGAAGGAAAATAACTAGGAAGAATTCATTGTCAATAAAAACTGCAGTAAAATCTCTGTTTTGTTACCACTTTCTCATGTGGAATAAGGCTGTTAGCTCCAACAGTGTTCTATGACAGTTCTCACTGTGCCAAAATTCTATAAAGTTTAGTCACTCTTTGATTTAATCAAAACCAACAATACAATTCTTTTTACTTTATCCTTCCAAATGGGGAACAATAGCCAAAAACTCCTACTGTGAATAAGATGATATAGCAACATTGCACACACACACAAACACAGGCAGGTGGAGGTATATTCAGGGGTCTGATTTCTGAAATTTTCTGTCTGTACAGTGGAGAAGGATGAGGTGGTTGTGAAACAGTTCTTAAACTGACCCAGTTTATAGCTCAGTATTTTAAAGTAATGCAGAATTAGCTATGGCTTCTTTCCTAATTCACTATGGTAGCAGGGACATGCATTATTGAGGTATTGGTGAAAAACTTAATCTCTTTGGAGCAGTTTGGTGACAAGACTTTAATGTCAAGAGTCAAACTGGAAAAATAACTCCTCATTTTCTTTCAGTCAAATTAGATTTGTGAACAGCTTTGTGAAGCAAAATTGACAATATAGTTGATAATATGTATCTCTACATTCCTTAAAATTATAAAATAAGAGGTATAGAAGTATTGCTGTATGGTAGCATTTGAAACTTCATTTAGTAGTTACTATGCCACCCTTTGGTTGCCTTGATTAAATTTTTAGTTATACAAGTAATAACAGTCCACATCAATTATTTTTTGCCCTTTAAGATACAGCTGAGTTTTAGATACTTCATAAACTTTAAGACTAAAGATACATTCAGCAATCTATTCCTGTGTATATCTGGCAACTAAGATCACAAACAGCCCTTAGTTGATGTAGGACAGGGCAACATGAAGGAGACAGCAATCCTGAGGTGGTCAGATTTTTCAGTAGAAAAAAACCCCAAACTTTTCTTGTACTGTGCTCTATAAACAGCCTTGCACAGTACTGGAGTGGCATGATGGGACATTTGAGCTCCAGCCCTGCAGAAGCCCAGACCTCATGCTGTGACAGGAGGATGACTAGAGATTTTGAGGGTGTTATTAGAGATTCTAAACTGCCAACTACACTTAGGCAAGATGTGAAAAAGAAGCATCTGGCTGTACATCAGAATGGTAATGAAATCTGTCTGTTCACTGGAGTTCAACAACTTAAGGTAAATGCTGTAGGAGGATTTCAGCCCTGACTTTATATTAAAGTGCCCATGAATACATTTTCTTCCACTGACTGTTTGAGACCAGGGAGTAACAAGTTGCCAAGCAGCAGTAAGATGTGGTTGAAGCACTGACTACTAAGTGACTGCCCCAGCCATTTCCACTGCAGACATGTGAGTGGAACCCCATCAGACTCAAACCAAACCTATAGATTGAATCTCCTCTGCACTGAATACGAATACAATGAACACCCAGTTTTCAGAAGACTGAGCGAGAGTGAACAGCAGCAGCAATATCACCCTCAGAAGAACAGAAAACCACGGTTTTAGCCATTGCCCAGGTCTCCGGGATCAATAAGACATAAATGAAATTAAATATCTGGAGAATCCCAAAGGCAAGTCTAACCTGCAGGGAAACCAACTTTTCCTCATTCAGCCCTTACCAGATATTCCTATCAATATGATTTGTAAGAACTGCTGCAAATACAGAGATCAGTGCATCTCTAATGATGACAAAGGCTCACTCACTCAGCATCTGAAGTTTCAGTCATGCTCACTGTGAAAAACAGTCGTGGTGATTGAAGGTATCCTGCCTGCAGTGCCCATGATTGCCTCCTGCCTAGCTAAACTGGTGTACAGGAGTACCCAAACAGCTGAGGTTTGACAGCTTTCCAGCTGAGAAACAGTGAGGACCTGAAAATCATGCTTCACATCAGGACAGCTCTTTCCAAAACAGCTGTTTGTCTGCAGACTTATTTGAATTGGTCACTAGTCCAACAGCTATCTTAAGCCAAATTCTTATCAAGTGAGCTTTGCAGTTGTGCATTCTGTGAGGCCAGAGCCTGTAAACCTCTGTGTTTCCAGCTGAACCTGTTTCTGTTATAACACTTTAGTCTTGCTTGTATTATGCACTGCGTTGGCAATATTTAGCTACTGTAGGAGCAATAAATCTTATCATAGTCTTCCACATAATCAATGTCATACTTCTCACACCTCACTGAGTCTTGCCTCTACAAGTCTGCCACACCCCGACTGATGAACCATGTATACCAAAATATGTTTTCTCATATTCAGCCAGTGTATAAGTAAATACAAATAATGTACAATGTATATGGCTGTTTGGGGCACGCATTTGCTTAAAATTATTGGCCTTTTAACAGTGAAATGATAGCACTCTACTTTAGACACATGCAGAAGAATTTCTCACTTCTTTTGATGTTGTATTGCTTCAGTCTGACTGCCTGCAATGTAAACAAGACCTACAGTCAGAAGATATTTATTTATAAAATGTGTAGGTTTAGGAGCCACAGAATGAGTGAAACAAAGCTAAATTGGCAAACTCTTACATTTTCCCACATATATTGTAACTGCCTAGACTGAATCACGAAGCTGATTTATTTCAGTACTTTTGGAAAAGAAGTTTAATTTCATTAACGCACTGTAGAAGGACAGCACAACCATGATGTGGCTGCTTTGATACACAGTATCTTCAGCCTGAAGAAAGAGGTTTACTTGCCCTTGAGATCCTTACTCTGGCCCCTCTCCTGGAGAAGGTGCTTAAGCCGAGATCACTCCTTTTCTGACATATCACTACTGGCATGTGCTCCCCTCCAAATAACAATCCCACCCCATTCTGTAATGGGTGGCAGTCTGGAGGTTTAAGCCGTAACCCCCAATCCCTGCTCTGCCTAATCTAAAGAGGAGATTTAAAAGTAATTTCCTGTGCCCTGTGCACTAACCAAGAAGCTCTGAGGTGACACACAGTGAAACTGGGACGTTCCTCCTCACACAAATATTCAGAAGTCCTGTAAAGCACAAATTACAGCCATCAAGAAGAATGTAGGCCCACTAATTTATACACTAAGGCCACAGTCTTGCTAGATCTGTAGACCAGAAAACATACCTTTGTCACCAGAACAAATGTTTATACAGGGCATGTCCTTTCGAATGGGGTTTTCTTCATGGCGTCATAAATTTGCATAGCTGGAATAGAGGCAAAAAGCAGGAGGAAGCAGTCATCTGAAGTGGGCTTGTGAATCCTTTTATCTATGTCATGATTGTATATTCCCCAAAAAAGTAGGAATTTACATATATTCAAACTTTACAGTTTCCTATCTCCATTGTGTAGGTAGACATTATTGATTATTGTTCCATTCATGGTTTCAACTAACATTCTGTATCAAATGTGGACTGGTTACATGACTTCTTCACCTGGATATGTTAAGGAGACAGGAGCACTTAGGCAGTGGGCAGAAATTACTGGTTTAGTGTGGTAATGTAAGAAATGGGCTGTACATGCCCTAAATATTAATGAACTAAATAAATGCATTTACCATGTGGTGATATCTTTTTTTAATTAATACTACATTACATAGTTCATCCTTGAGAACACCTTGAACAAAAAGAGTCTGAACCAATGGATGCCAAACTGTTGATTCTAGTGTATAAAACAGGCCTATGAGACAGCCTGTTTTATTCTACCATCTAGCTGAATTACACCCACCTCACCTGGCTTCATATGCCAGCATAATTCCTTAACACAAAAATCTGTGACTGACTGGAGCTGTCATTATTTAATGAATAGTACAAATCAAAAAAAGTGCATTGTGAAATGTGTTAAAACTTATTCATCATCATATTCAAACTTATGTGATTAATAAACTGGAGGAGTACTGTCAGTGGTTAGTAACATATGATTCAGCAATTCTCAGTCTGCTAAAACAGCAACCCAGAAGTGCTGGGTGACAGGAGGCACTGCTTAGCAGTGGTGCTCCACTCCACAACTCAGTGATTCTTAAAAGAATTCAGTATCTCTTACTGGGAGGTGCATGAATCAAGGGTGTCTTGCCCAGTTTGCTGCAGGAGGAGGGAAGGGAGAGTGTAGGAGAGACAGTAGTTTGTTTCCAGCACAAGCCAAACAAGACCCAAAGCTGTCTTTGCCTGAGCAGGTCAGACCTTGTTCCTGTGCTTCAAACACATTCTCTTGCCTTAATCTTTCAAAACGCTGATGAGCTGACAACAGTCTACTGACTATTGACAAGGTGTAGCAAGTTCCAGTTTTCCCAGTCTCACTGTGGCGATCTGAGAAGTGGCCTCTGGGCCAAAACTGATTGTACACAGGCACTTGTGTTTGCCAACAAAGGCACTTTGTTTCAGGATTTGCTTGTATGTCTTCCTAGTAAGTCTCACTCCTCTGCCTAGCTGATTCATCCTACTGCTTCTATGTCAGGAGAATTCAAAAATGTTGTTGCCATTGTTGTTTCCTTGCTTCCTTGCTCCCTGATGAACGTTTCTGGATATGGCTTGTGGCTCTTTTTGTGGTTGGGCTGTCTCAGACATGTGGCTGTACCTCATGATGGTGCATTTCTCAGTCTGGCCAAGACCTTTCTCAGCAAGAGGTAGAGTCCTGACTTTGGACATGACTGAATCACTGCTTGACAAAATCTTATATTGACAAAACATGACTGAAAAAATCTCCTCTGAATACATGTTGTGATATATAATGAGCAATTAAAGCTTGTGAGCAAAATTCAAGTGATATTTTATAACACCTTTTCTGTACTGAAGGTGGAAGGTGTAAGAGCTTTATAGATCACTTACTCACGGGAAAAACATGTAAATGCCATATATCCACATGGGAGCCCCAGCTTATATCATAGTTCAGCTATACAGACTCAGTTAAGGATATGAATCACTTTCTAGAGGTTGCTCAAATCCAAAAGGTTTCTGTATGCATCCCTTGGGAACAGCAGAAAGCAGCTTTGTCAAACATTAGCACTTTTGAGGATCCACCAGCTGAACCACTTCTAAAATGTCACCAAGCGTTTTCCATCAGAATAGACTTGGTAAGTTGTTATTTTCAGTTAGCACTAAACATTTTCTGTAAACTCACTACAACTGACTGCTGGTTCAGCTCTCTGGTTTGTGGTTCTAAAGCAAGAGTGGAGAAAGCAAATAATAGAACCTTGTATCCATCCCTCTCAGCAATTAGTGGATCAGCCTTGGTTTTTTGACTATTCCACATCTTACTAGTCTTATTTACTAGAAAAGCTCAAAGAGTAACCTTTCAAGAAGCAGAGCCGGTATAATTCAAGCAAAATGATTTGAGGGAAAGTAGATAGGTACATGTCTCCATTTTTGTTGGAGGTGGACTAGTTACTACTCACAGTCTGGGTTTCTGGCCTAACTTGACAAACCAATGCTCCATTAAGATAGAAATCTTCACTATTCCAATGCACTGAAACAAGGATCAATGTACACCCTGATAAATCTACAGATATGATTCCACCATCTATTTTCACACAATTGGCCAGGGGGTTGATTAAAGACACTGATCCATCCAAAACCCACCAAAACTCTATGTTTTGAGTTTAGCCTGCACTGCTGATTGCATGACCACATGAATAGCTGCAGAGAAGAGAGATGGATTATGAGTGCCAGTTTAGGCTAGACGGGAACTGCAGTGTGGGACTACAGTGCCCGAGGTCTCTGCATTGGCCAGTGACAAGAGCTGGAGTCCTCTGTTAAGCCAGCAAGCAGTGACATGATCAACACAGTACTCATAGCCCCAGTGAGAAATTTGTACTTTGGGGAGAAAAGTCAGTGTGATACCACTTACAAGATTAAATTATTTTTTCTTTAGTCTTCTGGAGCAGTGCCATACTGAACATCTTCAGTCTGATTGCTTTCTTTTTGGTACATGAAATTTCATTTTTGTGATTCATAAATTTTTTACCCTTACTTGATTTCTTTCCTGTTCTCACTGTCCAGTAACACTGCATTTTTATTTGATACAATTTTTGTAAAGGTGTATTGGTTTTGCACAACCCAGTTTTTGGTAGCAGGAGGGCCCCCAAAGATGGCTCATGTGGGAAGCTACTGGAAGCTTCCCACCATGTCCAGCAGAGCCAGTCCTTGATGATGCTGAAGATGGACATGCTGCTGGCCTAAACCGGCCCAATGGGAGAGGCTGGTAATGCCTCTGTGATAATATATTTAAGAAGGAAATAAAAACAAAGTCAAAGATGAGAGAACACGTGAGGGAAACAACATGCAGACACCAAGGTCAGTGCAGAAGGAGGGGCAGGAGGTGCTCCGAGTGCCAAAGCTGAGATTCCTCTGCAGGCTGTGATGATGACCATGGTGAGGCAGCCCATGGGGATCCATGAGGGATGCAGAGATCCATCCACAGGCCATGGGGATCCATGGGGGATGCAGAGATTCAACCGCAGCCCATGGGAGGTGCCCATGCTGGATCAGGTGGACGCCTGGAGGAGGCTGTGATCCAGTGGGAGACCCAATGGAGAGAGGGGGTCCTTGCTCCTGGGATGGAGCAGCCTGTCCTTGGAGGACTGCACCCCATGGGAAGAGACGCATTCCACAGCAATTTTGGGAGGACTGTGTGCCTGTGGGAAGGACTCACGTTGCAGCAGGTGCAATTTGTCTGCTGCTCACAGGAAGTGGACCACAGTAAGAGTTCATGGAGAACTGTCTGCCATGGGAAGAAACTCCATGGTCTCACAAGAGAAGGATTTCTCTCCTGGAGCAGCAGAAGAAAATTTCTGTGATATACTGACCAAACCCCCGTGCCTTGTGTCCCTGCACTGTCGGTGGGAGGGAGGGAGGAGCTGGGTGGGGGAAAAAGTGTTTTAAGGACTTATTTTACTTCTCATTATTGTCTTCTGATGCTGTTAGCAATAAATTCACTTTGCAACCTTAAGTTGAGCTGTTTTGTTTTTGAAGTTGTTTTTTTTTTTTTCTCCTGGTACTTTATCTCAACTCGTGAAGCCTTCGTTAATCTTTTTTCCTCTCCTCTGATCAGCTGTGGCAGGGGAGGGTGAGCAAGTGACTCTTGTGGATGCCTGGCATAGGGGCAGTGTCATGCCATGACAAAAACATAATATAAAAAGCTTGATTTCACAAGGTTTTCATTTCTAGAAAGTTTTCTTAAAAAAAAAAAAAGGCATTTACAGCTAAGTGTATTATTTCATCTCTTGTGCGCTGTTGCCAGTGATAGCAAGAATGAAGAAGAATGAAGTCTCATTTACGTTACTATTAAATCATAGTCAAATTAACTTTCTTCCTTTCAAATTGCCAACTAATACCTGTAATAGAGAGAACTTGGTTCTTGTGTTGAATCTTGTTGAAGTGGGACAACTCATTTTTCCAGTAGTACTGCAGATAGTACAGATGAAAATATTTTTAAAGTTCATATAGCAAGAACTTGAATATTAGAAATGGCATATTTAATCAGAAGCACATGATTTAAGGAAAGATTATTGTTTATAATATTCTTCAAAGTTAATTCTTGCAGCTGAGGGAGTTGTCTACTTGATAAGCTCAATGAATGGGCATGTTTAGAACCCTTGAAATTTCCCTTAGCTCTGATCAAATTTCAAAAGGTTTGTCTGGCTTGTTTCCCTTTATCTACAGCTGACTAATGGATGTGCATGTTTTCTCCCTAGATCTTACATAGCCTTTCTCCTAGGCAATATAGGTTTTCTCTTGCATCTGCTGTATGTTTACATCTCTCCTTGTCTTGCAGCTGCATGTCTTCCTCTTCAGTAGCATAGAAATGAGAACTGGTATGTTGACTTTAAGATTTGTTTCTTCACTGATAATGGAAATTTTTTTCCCTTTCTTTCAGGCATCTCAGCATGGTTCATGCTAGCATAAATGCCTGATAAATGACAGCAATATGTTGTTGGCATTTTCTTTGAGGGATGGGGAAGGTGACAGAAGTGCTGCCTGAGGGTCTTTCCCTATATGTTATTAAAAAGGTTTGTGGACAACTGATATTCATTTCATGATAATTCAGCACTGGATCTGAGATTACATATTCTGTCTTCAACACATTTGTTTGAATATATTTTTAATTGTTTTTAAAAATAAGTTGGTAGTGAGTGGAAAGAAAATACTGAAGTGTCTGTAATGTATTTGAAGGTGAAGCCAAATTAAGAGAGCATAACATTGCCCACGGGATACGTTGCTTGTATCTTTAGTATGCACCAACTCCTACTCATCACACTTGTAACTTTGAGACCTGGCCCTGTACAAAATGTGCCACACAGCTGTGATGTGTAGATGTGCACACATCACATGCCTTACACATTCCTTTACTACTAAAATGTGCTAAAATGAACCGTAACTCTGACCTCAGTGAAAACCTCATAGAGGCCTGTCAAAAGTTGTGCTATTTGTAGTCTATGGTGCCATAGGCTCTCTCATAGGTCAACAAGGGAGATGAATATAATAACTCACTCCTCATGTTTCAAGGGTTTTGGTATATTGGCTTGTTCATTCAGAAGTGTCACTTCAAGGCAGCTGTGGACAAGCTGTGGGGTAATTTGGTGCATGTCCAGTCCGCATCTGCTAACACAGGCATGCTGGTCAGGAACTCCATCTCTTGCTGTTGTGTAACCAACTATGTGAGCTGAAATCTGTACCATTGATAGCTCTTTAGCCTGATCTGTTTAAAACCTGAGATTTTTATCCTTCTGTTCTGAAGAATTTTATAGTAAATAGAAATGTTGTCCTGTCATATTCTAGGGAAAAGTAATTTTCATTAATTTCATTACTTATTTTCATTAACCAGGGCTAGTTAAAATCCTAATTATAGTTATTGAACCCAGATGTATGAAGAAATGGGTCCCAGTGATTGGCTATATTACTAACAAACAGACATCACTCACACTTAGAATTGTTCTGAATTTAACTTGAGGTTACACTGTAAATTGCTGTCTCTAAAATGTTACTGTTATTGGGTTTTTGTTGCTCTGGTTTACATGACTTGATTGAGGCAAATAAATATTCACAGGTTTCACCACACTAAGCACAGGCTTGGCTGGGTTTTTAATGCTACTGTAATAAATAGAATCATTAATGAAGACAAATATCAGCATCCATGCTAAGTCCTTGTCTCCATAGTGCTGCTAGCAGACTGGTGTGCTCTTTTCCTGGTTGCTTTATCTATAACACATTCAAGTAACTGAAATCACTTTTGAGAGCATTTCAAAGTATTTATGTTCCATGACCCTTCATGTATATAATCTGATTTTTTTATTTAAAGCAGCCTCTAAGCTATCATCACTTCCCCTAAAGTGTGCAGCCTGCATTTCCATGTGCAAGTGGCCATTTTGCTGTAGAATTAGCCACCCAGAGCTAAATGTGCATATTGTTGTGTATGGCTAGAGTTCGCCTGACACTTTTTGAAGTGTGGGCATCTGTCTGTCTGCTTTAGAGGAATTGTTCTAGGGTGTTAGTCTTCTTATAGGATGAAGAAGAGACCTTTCCAACATTTTAATGTATCTTTCTCTTTTTACACTGCTTGGTTGATAAGGGAAGTATCTTTCTGCTTTGCACTCGGTTTTATCTTTCAAGTTTTTTGGAAACTTTTTTCTGCCCTACTCTTTGCAAGGAAGTAAGAAGTGTGACAGAAAGGTGTGATTTTTAATTTACACCAAAGTTCTCAACAAATAATGACTTTTCACACCCTGTTCTCGTTGCTTAGCCTGGAGGAGGAGTTGTATGGCTACTGTTGTCATATCAAATTAAACCCACTCATGTAATTCAGAAAGGCATTCCTCTTAAACTTAACCCTTCTAAGCTGCTGAAGTCGACAGGCATAAGAGTGTTGGCTGAGTTGTGTGTCTTTTGGAGGGTCTCTGCTGTTGAAGGATGAAAATGGAAATATTTTTATTCAAAGAGGTTTTTTGTTTGTTGGTTTGTTTTTTTCCTTTTGAGCACAAATGCTGATGAGGTTTGTGAGGGTGAATCCTCATGTTATCCTGAAGTTTGCTGCAGGCTCAGGGTATGGAAGGAAATGTTTTACCAGCAATGCCAGACACTCATATACTTGTCTGAAAAACGGACTCCAATAATGTCGTTTTGCTGCAGATTGCAAGCATGGTCACAGAGCACTCAGTGCTCCTTTAGGCAGTAGAGCTAAACCACACTAATAAGAAAATTCCCCTCAGAGAGAGTTTTCTACTGCTGAGAAGTTTGCAATGTGGAACAAGCTGTGTCTTCATAAGTAACCTCCCTCTGGGGAGGTCTCTGGTGGTTTTGGGATGTGTTGCACCCTCTCTGTATCAAGTGAGTCCTTCAGGCAGAGGGCACACAATGCGTGCAGGATTCATGCAGAGGGTGGATGCACCCATTCCAGGTGCCCCAGAGACTCTGCCTTCCCAGGATGCCCACTGCATCCTCCCGGGTATCACTGGAGCCTGGACAAAGGAACCAGCAAATAACAGGAGGAGCAGTCTCCTCCCTTTCATCTTTATTGTCCCCAGCTGTTGGTAATTCAGGGTTAAATATTTGCTGGGTACCTGTCCTAGGAGATGGTGTAGAGAGGGTTAAGGTGCTTGATTGACTGTAAGCATGGATGTGACAGACTCTAATCTGATGATAGAGTGGTTTGGTTTGTTTTTTTTTTCCTTCTGTAAAATCTCAGCCATTTCCTGATGAGCCTGATGGTGGTGGTGAATTTCACACCTTTTTTCCTCTCTGTGTGGAAACCTGGGTGTTAATGGTACTGGAGCAGGTCGTGTTTTATAAGGAATGAGGCTGCCTCAGAACAGAGGGAAGTCAGTGACGGAGAGGAGGTGAGGAAAGTGATCCAAAGAAACTGCCACTTACAACAGGCATTAGCTGGATTATTTTGCAGTATTTTTATTCAGATCATGGAGATACATTTATTTGCTAAGTGCATTTTTTTGTTATGAAATGTTGGAGTTTGGCTTAGAGTTCAGCACAAAAATAACCCCCTCTTTTCATTTCAGAGGCAAATTTAGCATTGCAACAACTGAAGATGGAAAGTTGGTCAGTTGAGCAAGTCTGCAACTGGTTGAAACAGAGAAATTTAGGAGAACTAGTTCCTAAGTTCCGTGGTAAGCATTTTTGTTGTTTGGGGGGGTGGTGGTGTTTGTTTAGTATTTCTTGCTATGCATTTAATTGGCACTGCCTACCTTGTTTTGGTTTGGGGCATGTGTATATATGCTAACCTTAGACTTTTATAGAAATTTATTGGGGTGAGAACTGACATAGATCTGATAAATCAACATAAGCATACGGATTTGTTACAAAATCTGATAAATACTGGGAATGAGTTTAAGCCTGTATATAAATAGAGACACCTCGAATCAGAGCTGGCAGTTTAAAAGTCTTGACAGGGCCTATTTTATGTTGTATAAATCTTTTGAAATAATGCAAATGTCATGTGTAAATGTTTTATGTCTGAGCATATAAACACCCTACAGAAGAGTGCACAAGAAACTGTTACATGAACAGCCTATTTCTTGTGTACTCTGTTAAAAAGCTTGATTTCCTTCATCATCAAGTAACAGCCTCCTGTGGTTCAAGCAGGGCCTGATTTAAAGCATAAAATAGTCCCCTCACTGCTTCAGTGTGTTTTGGACTTGGCTTTTTGTTAGGGGAAGATATCTGGCCAGTGATCAGGACTCCTGGCACTGCTAGGGGAAGGATGGTGGTAGCTGAAGATGACTGTCAGCAGTACAAAGCATCCTTCCCTTTGACCTGTCTTCCATCATCATGTTTTTAGGCATATAGAATGTAACTGTAACTATAAAGCTATTTTACAGTAATTATTTTATGCCCTTCAATCTGCAGAAGAAGAAGTAAGTGGAGCAGCTCTTCTGGCTCTTAATGATCGTATGGTGCAGCAGCTGGTGAAGAAGATTGGGCACCAGGCCGTGCTGATGGACCTGATTAAAAAATACCAGCAACAGAAGAGTGGGCTGGAATCCCTTACATACTGTTGTGAAACAGCTTCTCAGAAATTACCAGAAGTAATCAGTGGGTGAGTTTGTTCACAGCACAGCAAAGATCAGTCTGGGTATAGTTGTATTCTTCTCATGGCATTTTAAAACTGGCCTTTACTAGCTCTTCAGCTGTACCTGGATTTTATATTTTGAGTATCTGTAACAAATGTGAAATATAAAATTGGATTAATACCTTGTGATTTTAAACAGGGCATCAACATTCCTGAACCATGCCATTAACTAATAAAAGCTTTCTTCCTAGCCAGTTCTAGGACCTAGTTTTCATTTGGATGAGGCACTGTCAAACTTCCATTATAGCTGAGATTTTCTCTGTTTGCAAGATTAAGCTTTTGAAGAACTTACTTTTAAATGCTTGCGAGCCTTGGAGTAAAATAATGATTTAGCCAGAGAGAATATTTGTGCCACAGATGTACTGAAAGTCAGTTTGTCAAAGGAAACTCTTGGTCCAGATGTAAGCATTCAATAATCCCACAGTCAGATTATCGAAATTTATTGTGAAACTAGGTAGATTTTTAGAAAACAGATTCTAGGGAGATTGTCCTCAGTGATTGTGCTCTGACTCTTGGTTGAGCAGGATTTCTTTGTTTGTTTGGGGTTTCTTATGGGAGGGAGGAGGGGGCAGAATTTGTGGGGTGTTTTTCACTGGAGGTATTTGGGTGAGGGGTCTGTTGATTCTCCCATCCTTTCCTTCCATTCTGATCTATTTTCAATCTTGCAGGGTTATGTTTTTCTGAATGCCTTGGCTAAGGAGAGAAATCCTGACCTCTAAGTGGTCCCTTCTAAACCCAAGAATCCTGTCTGTAGAGAATGGCTACAAATGGATGCAAAATGCATTTTTTCAAAGGAAAGGACTAGCACTAAGGCTGCATTAGTCACAGTAGGATTAATCCCAGAGGATTTGAACTGCCGAGCATTTGTCTTCATCCAAAAGGAGTCCAGGTTGTGCACTCTGAGGTGATTAATAGCCCAAACAAAAGAGTCTTAAGCAGTGATAACTGAGTTACCTCCAAACAACTTGAGCTCATGAGCAGAACTAAACTGCACAGGGAGGGAGATACATCCTTTTGTCCTTACGGAAGTATTTGTGAAACTCCTTAGGTAAATGCTCCTGCACCATTGGAGAAAAGGGGATTTACAGGAAGAAGACCAAGTCACTGCATGTAAGATCTATCATAGGTCCGAAATATGCAATCACAGCCAGTCCCAGTTCTCTGCACCAAGGGCCTGCTTATTTGATTCATAGGAAGCTCCTTTTTTAAGGGTAGTGGTGTATAGGTCCTATACTTCATCTGAAGTCTGATGGATACACCACGATTTTCAGCAGGGGGCTCAGAAGCAAACATGTCCTTATGTTTAGGGCAGTTAAAATGTTGCTTTGGATATTTAGCTTTCATCCTTGACTTTGTCAGGGGTATTTGGGTGGACTGTGCCTCAGATGTGACTGTTCCCCATGGGCTTCTCAGCTCTTGCAGGTCAAGCCATGCTGTCCCACAAAGGTGACGCAGTCACAGTAGCATGAGTGCAACAGTTTTGCTGTGAAGTTCTGCAGACTCCAAAAAATCAAAAATTAAATGCTTAAAATATCAAATGCTAGTGAATATAATTTACATTAAAATCTTTCCTTACTAGTCTCCTTCCTGGAAAAGAAGGTGCTGGTGTCATTCTATTTACAGGGAAGTTGAGTAAATAAGCTGCTATTCCTGCAATATTTTTTGTGTCAGCAAGAATGACAGAATAAAATCCAAGCAAGTTTAAGAGGCATTCAGTCATCTATTTTAGGATGAGTAAAAAAGTCAATATATTCTGTGCATTTTGGGGTATAAAATAGTGGAAAGGCACCTATAGTGAAAAGAGTATTTTGTTACAAAACTAAAAATTGTATCCTTATATGCAGATAGCTGTGACTTTTCTTAACACTACAGTGCTTTTCCTAGTGATGTAGTTCAAAATTATTTTTGTCTGTTCAGTAAGTCTTGAACAAAATCCTGTTAGAATAATTTCTTTTGATCTAGCTCAAGAACTCATGACTAAAGTGTTTGAGACACTGTTTTGAACAAATGTAAAATTCATAGTATTGATAGCTTACAATATATGTGAACTCATATTTCCTCCATTGCTCAGTGACATTAGGCTGAATTGCAGTGAGCAGAGAAGCTGTGATAAGGTCTGCAGTTAGTAGCATCCACAGCTGGTGTGTGGTCCCCCTGTGGTGCCAGGAAACAATGGTGAAAACTGAGTTTGCACACTCCTAGCCCTATCATGCAGTGCTTGAGCCCAGGTGAAAACCAGCCATCTCTTCTGATTTGTAGAATTATTTCTCAGTCAGGCCAGTTCCCAGAGCTCACTCACCCTGCCAGGACCAGTGACAGGGTGGAGAAGGCATTGCTCAGGGCAGGGAAGAAAGCATCATCATCACAGTCTCTGAACAGCTGAAGTCCTCAGCTGAAGGCACTGTGGAGCTTCCAAGAGCTGCATTTCTCTGTTGTATTTCCCTATAAATACTGTCCCTAGTGCTTTTTGGTGCACTCCTGACTGCCATGTCTTTACCCTGGTGTCTTTGGCTCATCTTCTGACTGTGTGTGAATTGTGCTGACCTCTCCTCCCTGACAGAAACAGAAACAAAGTCCTGGACATGAAATTTAGAGTGCAATAGGTGAACACTTACTGTGCGGAAGTAATAGATTTGTAAAGGACACCGAAAATGTGGCTTGCATGTCCAGCAGTTTGGATTTAGAATCTTGTGTCTGTCACTGATTTAGTGGAAGTGTTCTCAGTCACACAGTAGAAACTGTGCTTATGTGTGTATGAGGAGCTCACACACAGACCTTAACAGGTAAATACTAAGATGCATTTCATTTTCACAATAATTTGTTTCTAAGAGCCACGCAGAATGTACTAAGGGTTTTTGTTTGTTTGTTTCATTAAACTGCATGGCTGAAATATATTGTTTCAGCCATGAAACATATACTCCCCTTAAAAATATAACAAACTTCATTGTCATTTCCAAGAACTTTTTGTGTGTTGAGTGCAGCTGAGGCTGGAACAGTTTCTAGAGCATCTTTAGAGTTCAGCTGTTCTGAAGAGACGAGGTTTCAGAAAAAAGAAGTATTTTATGACTGCCGTGAATTCTTGGCAGCATAACAGTATCCCCTATCTTAGCTCTGCCTTTCCCTCAGTATGGGGTAAAATTGCTGATGTTGGCTTCCACCAACATATCTACCAAAACAAGAAATAACAAGAATATGAAGAGGGAGAGAAGTGAACACAGAAGTTAAATGGAAAGCAGTGATTTGGGCTGGCTCATAGCAAAGTGGCTATCTAGAATTTTTGTTGCTGGTGATGAGCTAGAGCTGGAGCTGGAGCAAATAGCCAGTTTCAGTGGACTGTAAGACCAGGAAGCATTTGGAGATCTAGAGTGGCTGGAGTAATGCAAAGCTGAATTTGTCTTTTGACTTAAACTTTAGGAAAAAACTTTTCAAGATTCTAGTTAAATAGAAATGTATTGAAATGCTATGTAATTAGCTCTCTCAGCCCACCCCTTGTATGTTGTAATGGTTAGTTTTTCCCAGAAATTAGGAAATGGCAGGTTGTGAAGGTGGAGGTTACCCTGCAACTCTGAGAATGGATTTGATTTTCTTGGGATTTGTAACTGTGTAGTAATTAGAGTATAAGCAGGCAGAACTTTCTACATTTTTCCTTTCAATTTGTCAGTTTGATAATTGAACTGAAAAGTTGATTAAGAGGTATAGCATATAAAATTATGATATGTTCAATATGTTAATTTTTCTCCCTTTCTGTTTCTGCCACTGGTATTTTAGAGCCTTAAACTTCCTCTTTTCTATAAGCTGCACAAGACCTGAGAGTGATTTTTTTTTTTTTTTTTGTTCTTTTTTCTTTCAGGGCTACTGACAGACAGATGTTAAATTCTTCTGGTCCTGTGGAGCAGAAGAAATATCTGTGTTCGGCTAAAAATGAAAAAGGATTAATTGATCATAGAGTGCTAAAGCAAAAGTGAGTTTATAATATATTCATTAAATTTTCCTTACCTTTTGAAAATTGCATAAACACTTCTTGCTTCATTTATACTTTACAAAAAATTATCTTAATTACTATAGGTCAGGTTCGGGTATATCCAGGTGTATTTAGAAAACAACAAGAACAGAAATTTATTAGGATTTGACTGAATGAAATAGCCTGATGGTGTGATTCCATTGTCAGTCCTTGCTCATTGTTTTATGTAGCTTGCAGAGGGCAAGATACAGGTTTGTCTTTATTTATGTGATTTTTAAAAATCGTATTTTACAGATGCATTTTCAACAGCAATCTGACAAATTAGTCATTACAGAGTCATAGTCATATTAACTATTCAATAAATTGTGTGTTTGAGGCATTGTAAATATAGAACTTGGGAAGGTAGGCATGCTGATTCCATTTGCGCACTCATTTTCCTTGGTTATCAAAATAAACCTGCCTAGAAATTGGAGGCAAGACAATGTGATGGGGGTTTTTTTCTTTCTTTTTTCCTACCCATGATTTTCTTCTTTGAGATGGGCAGTCAGTTTCAAGGCAATTATTTTCTTTTTTACAAAGCCTTGTCTGCTTATCATTATCCCCCTTTATTTCTACCTGCTACAATCTCTCCCCCGTAGAGATCATTTAATGCTTTTAGAAGTCCTGGTACTTCAGGTTTTAAAGAGCATCCCAAAAACTCCAAAGATTCTTTCAGCACTGTTATCAAAGAAACAAATCCAAATCAGTTGAACCCTTGGAATAAACAGCCGATATGATCCTGCAATTTTTAGCCTGTGCTTCTAAGGGATGCTTATTTCTAATTAATTTGCCTTGGGCTGTATAAAGAGTTTTAAATGGGTTGTGTGAATCAGAGTAACCATTACACAATGTACAGTTTAAATTATTGGTATTTGGCCAGGATTATACTTATAGCCTCTGTCCCTTCATTCATTTCATCCAATCTGAAAAACTTAAAATTTGTGGGTTGATTTTTTTGGGTTTTTTTGTTTGTTTATTTGTTTTGTTTTGTTGTTTTGGTTTTTTTTTTTTTTTTTTTTTTTGTTTTGGTTTGGTTTTTTTGTGTTTTGGGTTTTTTTGGTTGGTTGGTTGGTTTTGGGTTTTTCTGTTTGTTTGTTCATTTTCATTTGTGTGTAGTTTTGAGGTTTTGGGGTTTGTTTTTGGCTTTGGTTTTGTTTTCCTGGAAGATTCATAGATCCACAGCTTCAACAACTGTATGATTTTGCTAGAAATGAATTAGTGGATGCCTTTATGGATTATTAGTGCTGGTGAATTAGCTCCAAGTTTCTCTGTGTTTCCTGTGTAGGTAGTCCTAACAACTGTGTTAAATACACTCTTCTCTATTACTAAATATTACCAAAATATCAAAGAAGATTGTTTAAACACAAAAATAAAGAATAAGTGGATGAAGCAATTGAATAATTTTTTTTCATGTATTGAAATTGAACATGCATAAAACCAGATGAGGTTTGCAGGCTAGTCCAATGGAATAATGCTTTGCTAGCAATGACAGAAGTAAACACAGCCAATCTTTTTGTTAATCTCTGAAAAATTTTAATCTTGAAGCAGTGCCTGTCTGTGAAGACAATAAGATAGACAAAGAGGACAATTCATTAAATACATTTCCCATATTCCTGCTTTTCTGTACTAGAGTACTAGCAGTTTTATAGTTCCTGACAGCCTGGGGTTTATCTTGTTGCTAAGACAGTCTTTTATTATTTGTAAATACCTGATACTGCTGCGGAAAACCAACCTTTTATTAGTTGGTTTATATGTTCTGTCTGCCTTTCCTCAACATATTTGCTTCGCAAGATGATGTCCCTAATGTATCCCTTTTCCACTGCTCCCACTGTGATGGTCCAGCTGTTTTCACTCAAGAGTGATGTCCTGGTCATACTTATTTGTACATTTATTTTTTCTATAAAAACATGTTCTGTACCTCTTGAATGCTGTGTAACAGATTTATTGTCTGAATGCCTTGGAGTAATTTGCTCAGAACACAAACAGGATAACAGATCTTCCAGGCAGCCTCAACTGGTTTGAACTTCCCTATTTGCTGTGAGTTTGGAAGATGTGATCAGTGCTCAGCTAAACCTGGGGTGGGTCATTAATTTCCTCAGTGGAGGAAATGTCTTTAACTAGGCCAGTCCCACATCTTTTTTGGTCAGGCTACAGCAACTGCCCTGACTGCTGGGTAGCTGCATCTGAAGTGTCTTTAATTATGATATGGCATTCTGCTAATGATCTTTAGAGAGCTTCTTCCTTTGCCTCCCCTATAACTTATACATCAGTATTGTTGGTCTGTTTGTGTTTTATTAGAAACACACTTATGCTTGTGCTTTAAAAAAAAATAGAAAATTTTAAAAGGAAAAGAGAAAAAGAGCAGCTACCCTGAAGAATTGTCACCTAGTCAATTACTTCAAATGATTTTGCTCCATTTACACAAGAGGGTAAATATTACTTTTATATACATACGTATACACACAAACACAGCTATAATCCTACAGTGAGTGAAAACTTAGCAGGACTGTGCTTTTTAATGTATAGCTTAAGAGTTTCTTGGTTTCTAAGCAAAGGCCTTATTCTTAATATCATCAGAATTATTTCTGGTATATGTGATGATCTCTTTTTTTCAGTTAGCTCATAAGGACATGAATAGCAGAGTTTAAAAAACCATGTTAAATCTTTGATAGTGGTCAATAGTAGGAGTGAAGTATTGCCTGTCTATTTTGTTCAGAAGTACAGTTGTCAGATGCTTTGTTTGATTATACCTTTGGTATAAAGTACCCAAAAAACAATTTCATTTTTATGATTTCTGATAATTTCACTTCAATTGTTATTGCATCTTCACAAAACTTGCCTTGTCTGTGATTTTTGGTTTGTCTATTGAGGGATTGGGGTAGATTCTTTAAGTTTTTAGTTTATGTGGTTGCAAGAATTTCTGCCACTTTTTAAAAAATTTGAAGTCAGCATTTCATGTCTTTGTCATTGCAGCAGGATACTTAAGGACATTTACCTAAAATACCTAGAAGAGTCATAATAATAGCTATTGTACGTGCTTGTTCCCTCAATGTTTTGAAAGTCAAGATAACTGGACTCATGGTTTTGGAACACTTCAGGTCATCAGAGCTGAATTTATTGACATGGTTCTGTGAGTCTTCCACAGAAGTTTGCAGGAAAAAAGAAATAAATTGCTATGCCTTTCTCTTCCATATCACAAATGAGCAAGTCTTACAAATGACTTGCAAAAAATACAAATTGCATTGCCTTATTAAGGTCTAGCAAAGTTATAACAGCAACAGAATAAAAATTCCAAAAGACCCATAAAATTCTTTGGATACAGTATAACACATCTTACAGGGGTGAATATTAATAAACCCTATTTCTTTTAAATGGCGTGATTTAGCTGTCAATTTTGTCAGCCAGATTCCCTAAGGAGCATTTTTTCTTCCCCTCTCTGTAACCCACAGCTGCTGCCCTCTCATGAAGTGAAAGTGCAGAGCCTTTCCTTATGTGATGTAACTCCTCAGACTGTCAGAAAATCTGGACTCCTTCTAGGAGAAGGTTGTGTTTGTGTCTTGCAAACTTTTTTGGAAGCTGATTCATTTTGTCTGTAACTTGTGCTCATACTGAATGTGATGGTTTCTGTAGAAAGGGTCCTGCAGGGAAGCTGAAATGGGAGCTGCTCTGGGAAATGGGCAGCTTTGGCACATCTCACAGCTCCCACATCCCAGCCTTGCTGAAGTTAACACTGCTGTGGGTAACTTCTTTTTCAGTCTAAAGGATACCTGCCATTATGTATAGTGGGAACTAAAAAATGTAAGACATCATCAAGCACTTGGTATCCCAGGCTTTAGGGCATAACTGGGAAACCTTGTATTTGTGCTCAGAAGTCGGAAATTACAATGAAGCTCTAAAGTAGAATGGCATGAGGATCTTTCAGACACAGATATCAGAACTGTGAATAGAAAAATAGAGCCGGTTTTTATTGGACTATTGAGAGGAAGAAAAGTTTTATTTGATATTTCACCTTCTGTCATAATTTCTTCATTTTGATGGAAATAGCCTTTGCAACCTCAAATGTCATAAAGTTGAAAGCATATCATACATGTCTTAGGAAAACGGAACATTTTTTTACAGCTGAAGACTTTTCCTTTCTTTCACATCTACAAGTTCCTTGTTTTCTCCTCAGTTTCTTCCTTGGATTTGTTCTATGGACTTTCTTCCAGACTACAAATCTTCAGACCAGACAGTCTCTTGCTGGTGTGTGATGTAGACAAATGAAAGGTTAGACCTTCATTTGTGAATAATGGGAATCTATTGGGACTTCACCCATGTGCTGAATTTTATGTGGATCTACCAAAAAGGGGAACAACCCTTTGTTGATGTCAGGAAATTTTTTCTTAACTGCTGTGTCCTCTGACTAAATGGGATATGAGCTGATACGAGATATAGCAATGGGTGCCTGACTCATGGACTTTAGCAGACAGTAAGAAAAGCTTGTGGCACACAGCCCATTTATGTGCATGCTCAGTTGG
Organism: Toxostoma redivivum; assembly: GCA_013397375.1. Taxonomy (NCBI): domain Eukaryota; kingdom Metazoa; phylum Chordata; class Aves; order Passeriformes; family Mimidae; genus Toxostoma; species Toxostoma redivivum. Next base: position 647,740 of record VXBI01009112.1, read on the forward strand.
CTTTTAAATCACATTTTCCCCCAAACTAAATAGATGCAGGAAAACTGATCCTTCTTACTAGCTCAAGAAGCTTAAAACCAACAAATTCTTATTATGATCTAGTATTTGATCTTGTTTCTAGGTCTCTATGGCACTTTACACAGCTATCTTGATTGAGTTGTCTGTATTGATACCAAGATTATTTTTACTGACTTGTTGCAGCTAATTTGGGTAGCTCTGTGTGATGTTGCATAGGGCACTGAACTTGGAGAGATGATGCTGTGTTTACTCCCCACTCTTCTCTTCAGTGTTATCTAAAACCATCACTGAATGGTCTGGGTGACACTGTAAATGTGTAACTCTGTCTTTTTGGCAGTAAAACAAGGTATCCCCTGGGATTAGGGATGCCAGGGGTCATGTAATTCAAATAGATGGGTCTTTGGGGGTTCTTTGTGAGGTTTTTTAGTGTTTGTTTTTTTGCTTGGTTGTTTGGTTTGTTGTGAGGTATTTTTCCATCTGAAGGAGACAAATGGCTCCTCCCAAAATAACACTATTTTATAGCTTCATGTCTCAGTAAACATGCTGTGTATGAGCAGAGTAAGGTTACAATTGAGACAAAGAAGGAAATAGCTGTGCGAGACAGTACTGTGACTGAATACATTAAAGTGGCAATCTACAAAAGCTGAGTGGTAAAAGCTATGTGAGTAGTTGTTTCCTTGCTGAGGAGCTGCTTCTTAGGATGCAGTTCCATACTGCAACTAAGCATAGAGAGACCAGCTTGCTTCATCTGAATTGGTATTTGTTTCACCTCATGAGAAGCCATTTTCTGGACTTAAATTGTGAGAAAAACTAAAAGAAAATAATAATTAAGAACTTTGTCACTGTAGCTCCTTGTAACTTGCTGCAGGATTCCTAGCACCAGTAATAAAGGCGTGTAAGTCAGACATGTGACAGTGGAGAATAAGAGACAGAAATTTTGCCTGAGCTAGGCATTGGATTGATTTAGCTGTAGAATCAAAAGTCTCAAGAACTGAGAGACAAGAAAAGATGTAAATTCAGATTTTTTTTTTTTTCAAGATTTTGATCTAATTCTTGCCTGAGGTTAGCTAGAAGAGGTATGGCTGGAAACAGGCTACCTGTATTTGTATCTAAATCTCGAAACTGTATGTGCAATGGGATTTATATATAGAGCCAAGACCTTCCTTGACTGTGGAGAACAGCATTGCAGCCAAACTGAATTGTTCTTTTAGTTAAACAAGTTTGCATGTGAGCATTTCTGAGGATAAAGTTTATGTGGAATTGTCTCTTTTCAAACAAGTTTGTATTTCATTGTGAAATATTACAGCACATGATTAACATGACTTCCCAACAGCGATGAGTCCAGCTAAAACTAGTAAAATATTTAATCTCATGCACTGTGGAGACCAGAGGAATTTTTTGGTCTTGTTTGGAGAGCAAGGAATTATTTTGTGTTAGGTAAGGTAAATGAAGATAAATGAAATTTGGAGTATTTTTGTTTCTGTGCCAAGTGTGAAGGGACTGGTGGGTGAGAGAGTCGCAAAGATTCCCTGACTATTAGCCATCCCAACTGCAAGAAAGGTTTATTTTCCCAGGTGACTGAATGTAGCCCAGTATGCCAGGAATTTAAGTGCTGCTTAAATGAAAAGTACTGTAAATTTTAAACTTCTGTCCACTTTTGAGCTATTTTAAATGGTAGCATGTTGAAAACATTATGTAGTAACTTGCAGCCTGTGTGCTACATCACTTCCATTGGGAAAGTTGGTGAAGGTACAGCATGCAAACTTAAAGGCTGCAGAGCTGCTCACTGATGCTACATCAAACATCTGCACTTTGTTTGCATAGGAGGGATTTTCCAGTGATTTCAGAATCTAAGCTGGGTTTTATTTTCCTATTTGTATATAAATTTATCACCAAAAAAGGACATTAATGTGTCTGTGTGGATATGTTGTCACTTCCTGCATAACTTTGCCTTCTTTTAATACTGCACAGTACTAAAAGAACTTCAGTTTGCATCTACTGGTAACCATCTGTGTCCCATGAAATCTGGTGAGCTTGGAAAGACAGCAGCCCTGACCATTTTGTGCCTGTTTTGTGGGGGGAAATGATAGTGCTGTGAGTACTTCTACTGATGTTAGGAGCAGAATACAGTACTGAAACTATATATTTTTTTTTCCTCAGCACTGCATTTCCATTTGTGGTCAGGCTGGGGCTGCTGCAGTTATATCAGGGATGTAGAGTTTTTGTTAGCCCACAAGATATATTAAAGGATGCCAAGGAGGTATGGCAGCATAATCAGGTCAGAAAGGATGAGAGTTATAGGCCAACCTACTTAAGATGGTATTGAGGCTATAACTGGTCATTGAGACCCACTTTGCCCTATGTTCTTTCAGAATGAGGGTTTGGGCAGCCAGTGGTGATAACCTGCCTCAAGCTCACCCCAGCTGGGGTGTGACTTCTGTAAATAGCAGTCATGATGTTCTTATGACTGGAGCTGCTGGGCTGTGTTTGCTTTGTTTCCAGACACGAGCTGATGATAACTGCCTTCATCCCTTCCTTGCCTTCCCCTGTGGAACAACAGCCTTAACTAATGTCACATATAGTATTTTATTCAATTAACCTGTTTGTCTTACTGGAGAGGAAACAGATTATAAATAAAGATAGATGAAGGTGTTTTGCAACAGTGGTGAGCCCCCACTGACTTCTGCTCTGCTTTCCGCAGTTTGGAACCACCTCCCACTGTCTGCTGGTTATAACATTCCACATTTGACATCTAATTTTTAACTCTGTATGTATCGATTGCTGCTTTTGTAGATATTCTTAATGGAGAAACAAAGCCAGCAGGCCTTGTATTTCTGTAACAATCATTTTCCCTTGTCTTACATTTTTCCATGGATTTCTCTTTCCTTCCTGCCTGCATTTCCATAGAAGAAAGATGTGATGGTGATGATACAACCCTTTATTTTACAGAAAAAACCTGAAATCATTTTTTGCAATACACAAGACCTTGCAGTGGACAAGTTCTTATGCTTTGCCAGACTTCCCTTACGATGTCAAGTGCATATTAGCAGAAAAAAAGTGCCCTGATCACAGTATGAGAATAAGGATTATTGAATTTTTACAAGCAGACATGACAAAATACCTAGAAGGATCACTGTAAGTAAACACCATTAAATTTATTTTGGGTCATTATCTGTTGTCTGCAGATGTAAATTTTCAAACGGATGTAAAGCTATTCTCTAATATATTTGCTTAAATAAAGGAGGCTAAGGACCTGAAACCTACTGAAACCAATAGAAAGATTTCATGCAAGCTTTTAAGCTGTGCCTTTTGTTATTTGGAAGGCAATCGATTGTCTGAGAAATAGTCAGAAATAGATAAATGTAGATCAATATAGACTCCAGTGTTTAGTACTGTCTAGAAAACCAAGTATTTCTTTTCCATCTCCATCTTGTTTGCACAGGTATCCGAACAGTCAACAATATAACATTGTTGTCAATGCTCTGCTCCAGGCATACCCATTCCTTGATGAAGATGGGAATGGCTTTGTAAGTATTGTGGGCTTTTCCCACATAATCAATCACAACACAAGAAAATAATCTAGTTCAGAGGAAATCAATATCAATTTCTTATATGCTGGCTCTATTCAGAGCACACACACTTGGTTGTGTTTGGCAAATCACATTCTTATTTCATCATGTCAATTAAAGATTAATCCAGGTATAGCTGTACCTCAAAGCAACCATGACATCATGCAGACCTGTACATGAAACCCCTGGATCCTTGTTGGGAACTTTTTCTTTCTGGCCTGATTTCTGCCCAGGGATAAAATTAAATCTGATTTTTTTCTCTGTTTTTAAAAACAAAAAAGCCAGCTCTTTAGGAAATTGTCTGTATGACAACTAATATGTGATTGAACCTCTTGCAATGTATTATGGTTGTTCATATGTTAGATATGAAACTAAAACATGCAGTAATACTAGTGGTTTAAGAAATCTAGGCCTAATTTTTAAAAAAAAATTAAAAATGAATTTTGGAATATTGTTGGGGGAAATAACAGAAAGCAGTGGAAGGAGATGATTTCAATTTGAACTACATTTTTTTTTTCACTTGTGATCCAGAATATCTGTCTGTGGTCTCGGAGGACAGTAGTCACCTTTTTACTTCACATCATTGCTTTGCCATGTGATACTTTTATATCACCTTGTAAAAGCTTGTGAGCCTCAGTGGGGACTGTTAGCTTTAAACATCCATAACTACATATCTCACGTGACATTACTGTAGAAAGCAAAATAATTTTGGGAATAAAAAAGAAGTTAAGGCTTAAGGGATAACTATTTTGGTTCTCCCCTGAGCCTAGGCATTGTAGAAGGGACTAAAGAAAGCAAACACATCTCAAAGAGAAGAGAGGGAGCAAAAGGAGCAGAGCAAAACAGTCTATCCTCATTTCTAATCAGGATACCTGTCTCAATACCCCAATGGTAATCCCTGGGCAGGGTCCTGAGTAATGCTATGGCTGCTTCTGGCTCCCTATGTGACAAGGAGCTGGAATGATATTCAGCTTGTTCCAAGGAGAATTTTACTGCCCTTGACTTTTAAAAACTGTTTTAAAACAGAGATTCTTAAAGTAGGTTTTCAAAGGGCTTTAATTGCAGTAGGGCTACGGGCTGAGTGAAACTACTTCTGTTCTTTAGGGCAGAGATTTCATAGTGGTTGTTCTTTATCTTTTGATCTTTCCCCTAGTCTTACTAGAAAGTGTATCTGGCAATAACTGCAATAAGTAAGCAAGCAAACTGGAACTAGTAGTTTGCAATATTGCTAGGCTACCACTTTCTGATCCAGCCCCTCTCCAGTGCCCGTATTGAGACAGGAAAAACTGCACAAAATGTGTATGCCTGCATTCTTAAGTTTTGAGGAAGGGGTAAGAATGTACTCATTTTTTTATTGGTACTACTGTTAGACATTCTGTTCTTCCTTCTTGATCCTAAACACTGTAAATACTTACTTTTTCTTGATCTGAGACGATTGTGGGTTACAATAGTAACAGCTTAAACACTACAATATATGCATAGCTACTTATCACAAAATTTGCAGTAAAATTGAATTCATATACCTTTAAGAAGTAAATGAACAGCAAAAAAAGTTGACAACAAACATTCTCCTTTTTTTTTCCTCAAAAAATCTTCAACAGGTCAAAAAGCAAAATTTTTGTACATTTTTCTTTTAAAACTCTCTCTGGCTATTAACAGACAATAATTGTTGCTTGCTGTTCCTGATAATAGTGTTAAAATGTAAGATGTAAAATATTGATTACTGAGAGGTTTTTGAATACTTTAAAGTTCCTTATCTATAGTAACTAAACAGTTATTATTACAGTTTTTAAAATAGTACATTGAAAGCATTTAAGAAATCGACCATCAATAAAATTCAGAGGAAAAGGGGACTGATAGGTAAGTGTAGGAAAGGAAAACTAACGTGAAAGTAGTATTTTAAGCAAAATTGCTAGTTACATTCCTTGTTAAATAGCATTTATATATAACTTCTCATAAACTGGGGAGGCAGTTCTTATGATGTGGCTTTGGTGTCTACATTGGGAAGAGAGGAATAGCACTCTGTAAGTTCTTATTTTCTGTGGACTCCAAAGAGAGCCTCAGGTAGCCAGCTGTGCAGAGATGTCAGTGTTTGATAGATAAAAGACATGAAAAGGAGGTGGCAAAGGCTGCAGAATGGGACACACCAAACGTGGTAATTCATCTGGGCTAGCCTCTGAGAATAATGGTTTCCAGGAGTGGTAGAGCAATAAAATTATTGGGGTCTATTTAGAATACCAACAAGTCTGTTTTCAATTACTGGACTTATTATTTCTTTTCACAGCTGTAGGAAAAATAAATTTTTACATTTTAAAAAACAAAAGGGCTGAGTGCAGTTTTGAGTACTAAGTTTTGCATTCCCTCTGGTGTGATGAAGCTCACTTTTGCTCCAGAATCTTCATGACAGGAAAAAAAATACTTGTAAAACTTGGAACATTTAGGTTTTTTGTTGGTTTGTGGGTTGTTTTTGGAATACTGGTCTTTTGGTTCCCAACAAACTTATTTACACTTCCAAATTATTTTAAACAAGTAATTTAAACTATGTGTGTGTTATATAGAACTATAGTCTAATACTTTCGATCTCATACTGTTGCAATGAGAGGTCATCAAAAGTCTCTGGTTTCAAGATATATTATTAGATTATTCACAATTCTGGTTTTCTGGTTAAAAATTTTCCAATTTAATTTTGTAGTATGGAAAAAAATATGCTTCTGTGCCATCAGTCTTTTTTCAAAGGATATCCAATTCAATATAGTTAGGACAATGATTATGACCCTAAATAAATTAATTTACAAATAAAGTAATGACTAAAGCCACTTAATGTTATTTATGAGGTCAGTCTAGAAGGGATTAAGAATTATCTAGAATTTTAAATAATTATTTTTAAAAATTTTTCTACTTATAATAAAACTCATTTAAGAAGTCTGTGAGGTACCTGGAGTGAAATTATTTCCAAGATTAATTTTTAGAAAGAGTGCTTGAAAGTGACTAGGTAAGCAAACTTTCCTATGGTATTTCCTTCTACTTACAGAACAATGCTATCCTAAACTAATATGACATTTTAAAAAGTGAAATTTTTCATTTAATCTTGGAATAGTTTATTAGATTTGTGATGTAAATTGCAACCAGTACAATATTTCTAAGTTACAGACAAATAGCTTGTATAGAAAAAGCAAAGGTCATAGACACAGCAGTCAAAAGCAAATTGGCATGACATTGTTTCTTGATGATTTGCAAGATATTCTCTCTGTGTTTGTCCATTTTACAAAGCTTAAACCAAACAATTTGGAAAAAATAATTTCCCTTATTCCATTTCATTTCAGCCAACTTTCTGAAAATCGTATGGTTCCAAGGAAGCATGACACGAGGAAGGGAGAGAGAGGGCTCTCTCTCCACGCCACTTGTCAGTGGGTTTTGCATAAGCAGCTGCCTTGAGCTTGTGGCTGCCAAGTGCTGCCTGTGAAACCCAGGATGCTGCTGTTGACATGCCTGATTTATGTAACTGCTGCACACAAAGTGATTATTTGCTAGTAAATTACTGCTTTTAATCTGCGTGTAATCCTTTCCCTCCTATGTCAGATAGACACAGGCTAATCCTTCTACTCCTTTACCAGGAAAGTAAACCTTCCTGGGGTTGTGTTTGGGGAAAGCTGGGGAGAGCAGGAAAATTATAAGAAAATAAAGTTTTTGGTTCAAAAATAGTAACAAAAGCATCCTTTAAAAAGGATGCATTACCCACAAAGGAAATCACATAAATTTATCTGCTTGCAGTCACATTCTGAAAATAGGTATATGAGAGGGGACTTGCCTAAGTTTATGACAATCCTATTCCAGAATTAGATTTAATTAAAGTTCTTAATTTATTGAGGGGACAGGAGATGAAACAGCTGAAAGTTTTGAACTATGTGGGGTATTTAAAGCCTTGTATAGGTGTCAGCATATTCTTTCATGTGAAAGAATAAGCAAAAATATCTTCTAGCCAAATAAAGATTTTCAAAAGAAAGAAACTGTGTGAAGCTCATCTACAGGGATGCTTAAATTGTCATCTGCTAATATATTCTGGGATGATCATGTTTTAAAATATTATAACATCTGTTAAACACTTCAGAGAAGCATTAAACTAAGGTTTTTGTTTGCTTTTCTTAAGAGCCTTAAAATAGCAAGCTGGGCATAAATTTTGCTAGGCATATAATGATAGGATTTTGCATCAAAATGCGTAAGGCCAGAATGTATTTTGGGATCTCAGTGGTTCAGGTGAACAAGTGGGATTTCCAAGGCATGTAGTCACCTTACTGCTTCTGAAAATGGTGCTAAGGTGTAATGCTCATCTTGAGGCTGTGACTATGCCTTGTGAGAAGGCTGAGTGAGCAGTTGTACTCTATTTTTGTTGTTATCTTTATGCTGGTGGTGATGTGACTTCTGTTCTGGCAGAACCCTAAGCCTGAAGGCTGCATACTAGAAATGCAGATGGGCTTGTTTTCTTTCCAGTTCTTGGATGTTGAACTGTGACTGGCTGTGAAAAGGTACTTTGGGCACGCATAGGTGGGTGGCAGAGTGTCTCCCTAGGACAGGCACTCCTGCCCTGGTAGGTCAAGGGCTACTCAAGAAGAGCTAAAGTAGAGACCACAGGGATTGCAGTCTCACAGCTCTTCCACTGTAGTTTTTCACCATTAATAGAGGTCTTGCTTTTAGGATTGAGGGCCTGTAGGTCAGCTAGAACCTAGGGAGGTGGCAACAATAAGTTCAGCAGAAGAAATGCTAGGTCATGCTGCCTTCACCCCCATCTCTTAAGAAACCCTCTCATCTGTATCCTGTGAGTGAGAAAGGTAGGCATGTCAGACTCACTGCAAAGAGGGATACTGTACTACTTAGTCTACTTCTATTGAATTCTGGTTTACACCAAAATTAACCTTTCAAATCATGTGACCTTGACTAATAAATGACACTATTTTCGTTGGTAAGAAATTTAGGGTAATCATTCTTCTGTTTATATTGTATTTTATCATGTCAGTGGGTACAGGCTTGAGTATAGTATTAAGTGAGCATAATATTAGAGTCAGTTTTAGAAAATGAAGTAACAGATATTTGAATCTCTCTACATCCTTTCATTTACAGTCACTTTTCTGACTGATTTTTTTTTTCCCTCTGACTCTTGAATACGCCTCAATAACTGGAATATGCAAGTGATTTTGAGGAATGACAAAACTGCTCAAAATTGCAGGTGGTGCCTGCAGATGTGTTGAGCAGCCTTGGCTTAGAAATTGCTTCTTGGGGTGTCAATGGTATGGCATGGCTAGTTCCTGCCAAGGGACATCCAGCTTTGGGCCACATGCAAATGGCCTTTGGTCCCTAAGGATGCGTGGGGAGGTTGCTGTCCATACAACTTTCAGCAGTGACTTTTCAAAAACTGAATAAGGAAATACATGAGGGTGACAGAAGCGCTGGGGCCATGTGAGCTCTGTCTTTGACTGCCAAGGAGTGATGAATGGCTGCATTAAACAGGACCTGCATCTGCTTGCAGTGCAAAAATGCCTTAAAGTTGCACTTTACATACCTTGAGGTGTCTTACAACTGCTAGGACCTACTTAAATGATTCTCTCAATTCAGCAGTTTTGAGTTCAGTTTAAAAATATTTGATCCAGTATAGCTGTAGGCACCCAGCAAAAGGTAGTGAAACACTAATCTTAAAAATTAGGATTTTAGTTAAAATTTAGTTATTTACTAGAATTAATTAAGAAGTAAATGGGTAGATAGGCCTTGCTGAAAACAGTTAAAAGTTAGAAGGAAATCGGGCTTGAAATAGTTATCTGAAATTTAAATAATTGATTGTCTGTCATCTTATGTTTGCTCAGCTGTGCTTATAATGAGAAAAGATGAAACTAGTAAGTGGACTCAAAGGAACATGGACAGAAACCCATTCTTTGAAAAACTTGGACTGCCCCCAGAAATCATTTGTATTATCATTGATAGAAAAGGTCGAAAGTTTTGGGCGAGGAAGACTCGCCTTACTTCCTCCAAGACCCCTCCCCACAAAAACGACCCCAGACTTAATTTAAGGAGCCAATCACGCATGCTTAATAGTGATTCAAGCTAATTACCATAGGAAGCGGGGAATAGGAGGGGCTGTGATTATGAATATGTATCTGTTTGAATCTTTTGTCAATAAATAGACTCTGTGATCACCTGTGATTTTGCAGTGCGTATTAGAGGATGACCTCACGCTGCTGCCCAGCGCTGAATAAACATACACTTTCTAACTTTAAATTGTTAGGGAGTCTTTTGTCCATCACAGTTGAGTATCGTTATTAGACCAATACTCATATTTTGGTAAATCAGTAGTGCCATGCTGTGTCTTTCCCACTCCCTTCTGTTAGACATAATAATCATAAAACTCTGCAACCAGTCAGCTTCTGCCAGAGGCAAAGGAAAAACAATACACTAAACCAAAAAATAAAAACCCAAAACCAAATTAGCCAGAACCCCACAGTACAGTTTCTGTGGCATCTGTGAGTTGATCTGCTTCACTCTGTAGTTTCACAACCACTGCCATGAATGAAGCATAAAGTAGGAGCTGAGGAAGGGAAAACAGTGCAGTTTCACTGTTAACCTAGGATAGATCTAACCCTTAGATTCAATTTCTGTCATCCTCAGCAAGGCACAGCAGTGCCATCCTCCCAGCTATTGGTTGCCATAGAGCCATTTACCACAGGTGCTTTTGTTTCCTTCCATCCTGAAGCCAACGGTGGTGCTGCCCTATAAGCCTTTTGATGTTTAATAGCAAACACTTTTTTGTACAGCTAAGTGAAACAAAGTGACCTGCTTTAGGCTGGGGCAAATTCTTGACAGATACTTGTAATGACAGCTACTTTTCCCCCTATGTAGTTGCTGTGGAAACGGGCCCTTAAAGATCGTTTCAAATACATACGGAGACCCATTGAAGATGATGAGCAAGTCCTGAGGAACAAATGCAAGTTTGGCCACAGGAGAGGACAGAGCAGGAAATCTTCATTTGGTGAAAATAAACTTGATGGTGTCCAGGGGCAGGTAGAGGTAAGATTTTTGGTGCTTAACCTCATTCAGTCTTTTCAGCTCTTCTATTGACAATAAGGCCACCAGCCAGTAAAGGGGAGAACTGATCCCATTTCAACTCATTTTGTATAGAGCTTGTCATATTGCCAGACCCTTGACTTCTTTCCATTTCTGGGAAACTAGGTATCAACAACAGAGCTAAACCTGATACTGGATGCCTTGCACATTTGTTGACATTTAGAGTTGTAAATTGGACAGAAAATACTCTCTGTTTTTAAAAACACAATATTTCTATTCTGCTTTTGATTGTGTACCTTCAATTAGAGTGAAAAACAATAGAGAATTATGTCTGCCAGCTGAAGGATCCGTACAAATAAGAATGCAAAGAGATATTTGAGCTGGCATCAAAAATCCTACTGTTACACTGCACTTTGTTATATAAAATCTGTTTGTATTGATGTGTGATATACATAGGAATGTTCACAAACCTATGCATGCAGTTGCTGTGTATTCCTTTAGTTGGAGAATTCAGAGAGTTATCATTGTCCGGTAAGCATCTGAAGCATACTAATAAATTTATACACTTTCATAAATACATTAAGGTTCCAGCTATGCTTTACCAATGCTGCATGCATCTCTTCATGCTGCAATTAAAACATGGTAAAGTTTAAACAATTGTACAAACGTGATAAAGAAGATATATAAGTAGATATGTATCTTTAGCTTATCCACGTCCATCCTGCTGTTTACCAGTCCCCGTATTTAGGGGGACAAGAGTGGTTTATTGGATGTATTTCTGCATATATTGCCCTTGTGATTGAAGGTAGCTTTAGTTTCCTATACAAAATGCATATACATGTTTGGGTTGATTTTTAGACAGTAATTTCTATTTATTTCCTTTAGGTTAATATACTCAGGAATAAACACTTCCCTTCTTGCCTGCTTTAGTTGAAGGGTTTGCAATCTGTGTGAAGTAAGAAACCTGTGACTTTGGTGAAAAACAATAAACAGTCTCTCACTCAGTAAAGAAGAAATTATAAGCTGCTGGTTTTGTGCACCCATTAAGAGCTAGCCATCCTTTATCTGCTAAAGCTTGGAAGGGGCACATGTGGATCTTTTCTGTCTTATGAGCTCTTTGAGAAGGGCTCTGGAGTGATCCTGTAGGGACTGCATGCTAAACTTCATTTGCCTGTAGAGAGGTGTAACTGCACTGTGCTGTGCATTGACCGAGACTATCACTGGTCACCCTTGTTTGTTTTAGAAATTAAAGACAAATATTACATCTCTTCTAAGGCCTAGGCCTTTTCTGCTAGCCTGAGTGTTGTAAGCAAATTAAGGGTTAATTTAAAGGTAGTGAGAGGACGCTGAGTATCCCCAAACAACTTTTCTTTCTTTCTCTCATTTTCCCTGTATCCTGAACATATATATATATAAAATACAAATAAAAATGCAAGAATCAACACTGGTGGGCCCTATTAAGGACTAAGAATGTATTCCATAATTTTGAGGGAGTCATAACTTCCTTAGTTTTAAATGTGTTTCTACATTGAAAGCAGCGATGTCTGACTCCGAGATCCTAAATTATTTCACTACATATGTGCAAAACTGAACAAATGTTTAATATTATTTTTAACAAATGCAGTGGGGGTTTTCATTCTGTATATTTAGGAACACACATAAAGGCACTTTCCTGCCAATCCTTGGCACTAATTACTCTATGAAAAATATAAACTGTTAAAGTGTCTTAGTCTCAAAAAATAAATATTTGATCTATAAGCCAATACCACAGGCAAACCCAAATTATATTCACATTACTATTAGCCAGATGCCCTTGTCTTCATCCCTTTTCCAAGACTGGAAGAATGAATCAGCCTTGAGTGAACTAGAAGCCAACATGTCAAAATTAATTGAGGTAAAATGGGGGGAAATGAATTCCAGGTTAAGGAGACCTTTGGAGAATATTTAGTAAAGGATTTCTAGTCCCTTTGGGTCACTACACTCTCCTTTAGATAGGCAGAGTAGGACATTTAGAGCATTACAGGTCAAAGCCGACTGGCAGAGCTATGCAGATGAGAGAGCACATCTGCTCCCAACAGATGACCTACTTACCAGTCACACAGCTGAATTCTATATCGAGCTTTCGTTTCTGAGCAGCCATAAGCTGTCACTCTGTCGTGTGTGCTTTGTGTCAGTATAGTCTTGGATTGTTAATGGCATGAAACTGACAAAAAGGTTATTTACTGATAGCAAATGTCTCACCGTTACACCTGGCATTTATTTTTTTTTTTTTTTAGAAAAGTAATAAAGTTATCACTGCTAATAATACCCTTAACCAATCTTTTGAGTTTTTCATGTGAAAATCCAGCTGCTTTCCAGGACAACCTTCCTGTGATGTTTTAAGCCAGATGATGTCTGCCCGTTGGTCTGCCCAAGCCCCATTACCTTCCAAGCAGCCATTCTTCCTTAAAAAGCAGCTCGAGCATACTTGGCCTCCCATGCAGGGCATTGCTTCCAGGTGCAGCATCTGTCTTTCTCCTCCAGTTTCTTTAAAACATCTGCTGATGTGTTTCTCATCACAGAACATTATATTCAAACGAGATTGAAGAGTAACTAGTCTTTTTCTGGTGACCAGCATTACATGAAAGGTCTTGAGCAAGTGCAGGACAATGGCATGATGGTATGTAAGCATATAAACCCATGCTAGAGGTGTCTGTCACTAAAGGAGATTTTTATTTAAATTATGCTCCCTACAAATATCCATCAGGTTGCACCACTAGGGAAAGAAGCTTGGACTGTGCCGGGCAGACATTAATTTGAGCCTCTTTGTCTGAGGGGTATTCAAAATTTTATCAGGAAAGCCTCCATAAACAAATTTTATGGCAATGTTGTGAGAATCCTCCTCAGTCATTTTCCACTGTCAGGCAAGTAGTCGGAGCTGCAGTAATCCAGGGGAGCGTGCTTTGTAATGATAATGACCTTCATCTTCTGCAAATGAAGGTACTTTCCATGAGAAGGGCGATCACTCCGTGAAAATACATAAGAAAAGCAAGCCAGTCTCCCCTCTGCAGCAAGGATGGGATTACTGCTAAACCAGCCATTCAGGGGCTTGTACTGACTGCTTATTCCTTTTTTAGCATCAAGCCCCCTTCCTCTGCCCTAAGGACTTGTTTGATATATGGTCCTTCAGGGTGTGAGAGAAACCACCTCCTGCCAGCTGTAACAGGAAGGGCCCTAGACTTGGGGGAGCCAGAAGAAACAGAAAGACAGGACCTTCTTGATCCTTGGCCAAAGGATTGTCAGAAGGCAAAAGGTGATGGAGAAGAAAATGGGGTTACAGCTGATGATTGACTTGCATACCTTGAGAGCTTATGGCTCAAACACTGTCTTAGTCTTCCCAGGGGTAGTGACCAAAGAGTAAATTGTCCCTTTCAGAACTTAAAGTTTGGAAATCTTGCCAGTCTCAAGCAGTGCCGTTCATGGAATGTGTGACTTCACGATCAATTCAATTAGCTGAATGAAAATGAAAAAGCCCACAGGTATCCTGCATGGCTCCACCTGCCAATTCAGAAAGGCATGTGTTTCCCATAGGTCCTATATCATATTCTGTGACTTCCAGAGGTTTCTGGGATACCCTTATGATATCTCAAATGCCACTAAATAGCTATATTTATGCAGCTGTATTAAGTTCCTTCAATCCATCACAGACATTAAATAAGAAAATATCTCAGCAAAGGGATACCCAAAGGTATCTTAAACAACCTGAACTTTAAGGGAATATAACAGGCTAGAAGACTGCTAGTAGTTCTTGATCTGAATAAAAATGGAGAGTACAGTCCCTCTTCTAAACCCTCTGATTTCTTACATCCTATGACAGCCTGTTTGTGAGGTCATCAGGGTTTCTCTGAAGCTGTCACACAAATAAATTTGGAGTTAGGTGTGAAAAGGAAAAATAGGCTCTGACAAGATGTCAGCTGAGATAGTGATGGATGTTTGCAGATAAATGGGGGCATGTGCCACACCCAGCAGAGCTAGGAATAATGAAATGAAAACAATTTATAAAGGGGGCACCAGCACACCATCTTCCTTCTGTGTCAGTGAGATAGAGACAAGAAATGCTTTGATGAGTACTTTGACTGGGAGAAGTGGAAGGAGAAACTTTAACTCACAAAGTTGGACATCTATTGATATTCCTGTACAAGGAAGAAAAGGATGAATTTTGAAATTGGTGAATGGGCAAATTGTGTGCCAAGAGGACTAAATGAAAAACAGAGAAGACCCCTGGCTCAGGAGGAGCACCATTTGTACTTGCTTTGGTGGCATCATGCAGTACAAGAATGGTGAAATTTACCCTGTTGGTTTTATCTGGAAATTGTCTTTTCTGATGAAAGGAGGAATCAGGACTGAGAGAAGTCTGTGCTTTGAGATGGAGTCTCTTTTATCTCATTTAAATTAGGCAAAGTAGCGATACACCTTTCTTTGAGGTGATAACTAACATCATGTTTTTTAATGATCTTGTGTCACTGTAGGAGTCAGAAACTTGAAACAAGATTCAAGGACTCTAAAAAGAATAGGATTTGGAAAATGATGGCTGATGAAGAAGGGAGAAATGAGAAACATAGGGCAAAAGCAAGGGAAAAAGAGAGCTAAATGTCTACAAAATTCTCAGAGGATGAACAGCTTGTGTATGAGATGCAGAAATTCTCTTGGCTCAATCTTATGGCACTACTAGCAGGTGCAGCATTAGGTACCATCTATACTGAGAATGCCATGCACGAATGAAACAGGGGAGATAACACCTTTTCCTCCAAGACTAATGGTCTCCAAATTAAGCATTTGAATGTTAGCACAGCCGGAATGTGAGCATGCATATATAAACAATCATTCAATGGCTGTACCAAACTGTTGTAATGTGATTTTTCCACTGAAGCTTTGATGTGCATACATCAAACTTTGGGTGTGTAGTGTTGCTTAGTTAATATTTTAAAATGCTTTTAAGTCAAAGCAAAAGCTTTAAACACAAATCCCCAGCATACATCTTGCACTTCACCTTCTTTTTTGTGTCAGCCAGTGTCTTCATTGTTCTGTGAATTAAATTGCCTAGCACAGGTTGTCACTTGGTAGAAGAAAACAGATTTCTCTCATTTTGCTTATGTGGCCTACAAAATCAGAAAGCAGTTGTTGTGATCAGAAATAGACTGACTTACGTGACTTTAAAAGTTTTTGGTTAGCACTGGCAGTAAATATACCTCTGAAGTTGCCTGCCTGGCTCGAAAGGGCAATTATGTGTAATTAAAGCAAAACCTGCCTTAATTAAACATCTCATTGGAGCACAAGTCAGTGTGGATCCTGCTGGTGCTTACATGCTCATTTTGCTTGAAAGCAGCCTGTCCATGGTGTTTCACCTGTCTTTGTGTTCAGTGTTTGGATGTGAGAGGTGGGGCACGGTTTTGATTTCTCAGTTCTCTCCCACCATCCAGGACATGACGGGCCTTGAGCAGTGCCAAATTTTCAGCCTGCCTTTTTAGATTCATACTTGCTCCAGATCAGTCTCCAGTGTTTGGGGTTTTTTAAAGTAGACCTTCACTTTCTAATGTCATTGCCTGTTTTGATCACTCATCTTGATATAAAACGGCCCAATGCTCATCATAGTAAATGACATTCCAATGATGCTGATTGACACCACAGAAAAGAGGGCTGTCCCTTACAACAGTGGCAGCAAAAACTGTTCTATACACTGTCCTTTTATGATGCCTTGTGTCTGTATGTGTTCCAAAATAGCAAGACCCACTTTTCATTATTCAAAAACCAAAACACAGAGATTATGCTCGCTTAAATAACTGTGAAAGCTGTTTCTCACCCTGAAGAATTTATAAAAGCCAATTAATGGAAAAGATTATTCCATACAAGAGTCCTAACTACCGTCAGGTTTTCTTGTGTAAGTACCTTGAGTGTTGATAACTAATGCAGGTAGACCCAGCAATCAAGAAGTCTTAACAGCATCAATGCTCTTAGCAATAATGATGATGCACTGGCATCTATCAAGGAAAACTTGAAATGTGCTTTTCAAAGGAAATATTATTAGCAGCTTCTGGGAGTTGACAAGAGCAATAATAATGAAAGACAGAGGCTGTACCAACATTAATACCCATCAGCATCCCAGTCTAAATGTATGGTGTTAAAAGACTTCCCATTCAGTGCTGATGCCACTGAACGCGTCTGCACAGCACCACTGTTCCAGGAGATGGTTTTCATTACCATCACATGTTTTTTTCACATTGCTTTCCAGCAAGCAGACTGTCTCCTTCTGAAGGAGTTGCCTCAAAGAAATATTCCCAGAGCATCCCAAGTGAGGAACCTGGATCACTGGTTGGTAGTGAGCAGACTGACAGCATGCAGTAGTGTTCTCATATATACCTCTCCAACTTCACTGCTCCTATTTGAATTCCCTCTCTCAAACTGAGGAGCCAGTAGGTCCTGTTGGCATTCTTCAAAAAAGAGATCTCTGTCTTTGTCCTTAGCAACAGTTAGGCTGCATTTACCATTCAGGAACTGGTTAAACCCATGTAAAGAGCAAGAGGTGTCTGCTGTCCACACCAGAGGTGCTCTCATCACTCTTTGATTAAGCAGTCATGTTACTTTGGTGTTGACATTCATGTCCTTTACAATTTATGATGCTGGCTTTCAACACAAACTGAAAGCTTAGAGATCACATCATGCATAGGAATTGTTCCCTACCTCCTCGCAAACGGATGTAGCAGTTTCTCTGCCTTGGCTGTGACACTTGTTTCATACAAGTGCCCTTCTAGCTGTGGCTTTTTTCCAAGAAGGTGCTAACACAATCCTGTGTCTTGGGAAGAATCAAGATCCATCAAAAGGACATTTAGGAATCGGGCCTTTATTTGGAAATCAGCCTCCAATCAAATGACTATCCTCTTGCTTCAGGAGATGGGAGGAATTAGGAAATCAGAGTCTAGTTTTTTTATTTGCATGTTTTCTTGCTTTATTGTGGTTATTTTAACATAAGCTACTTGTACTGATTCCAAGTGGAACTGTGAATATCAGGTGAGGAGTCACAGTCAAAAGGCACCCGGAGTGTAGGCAAAGAGCCTTACAACCTGTGTGGCTCCCAGACTTGGTGTCTTCAGTCACAGATACCTGAGATGCCACGAAGTCAAGAGTTTTTGTGGGCATGGGCACTAAGGGATGGGCTTCCTACTGCTGTCACCCTTTGAGTGTGAATCCAACAGAATGAGCCTTGGCAGGGCCATCCTGCAGGCTAGGGCTAGGTTACCGCGACAGACAGGTAGTCTGTATCCTCTGCTTATCTCATTAACTTCCTTTCCACATCCTTTTGCCTTTTTCTCTGTTCTGCTGCACTTCTCATGAGCTTGTGATGATAAGACAGTTTCTTATTTAAAGACACTGAGATAAATTCTTTTTTGTTCCAGAAATAAATATTTTCAATCAAAATTTTATTGTTTAAATAGAAAGGAAATCCTTTCTTTTTAAACAATAAAATTTATTTTTAAACAATAAATAAGTAAGGATTCCCCATTTAATGAGGCTATTTTTTTAGTTCTGTCCAGTATACATGGTGAACTATTAGCTGTGGCTTCTTCAGACATTGAGACAAGAGATCCCCGACTTGGTCTATCCAGGACTGGTTTTGCACAGTCTCAGAATAACTGAGCTTTAACCTTATGGTCAAATTTTACTAGAATATTGCTGTGCTGTAACTGGCTTTCTTGCTTTGATGGTTGAAGTGGAGAGGATCTGGAGTCCTCCCTAAATAAGCAAGTGGTGGGCTGATAAACCAGTTCAGTAACTGGCTTCCCAAGCCCAGATTCCTCCTGCAATGTTTAAGTTAGCTATAAAATATTTTAAATGACACTTGGAATCATTCTCCAATCAATCAGGTGTCCCACTGAGATAACTTATTTCCACCAAAACAAAGCCACCTCTCACCTTTCCACTTACCTTAAAAACCAACTTATTCACAATCAAAGAAGTTGGAAAGATTACAGATAGTGATTGCTTTAAGCAGGATGAACACTGCAAGGAAACCAATTCTAACGCTGACTTCTGCTTGTATTATCCCACATAATAGATGATTTACACTACAAAGTTTGGCCTTCCATTCCTAATTTTCCCCCCAAATAAATAGCTATGACAGCACTTCTTCCTTACACTACTCCCATATTTCTATTGGTAGCTTGCCATTGCCACAGATGAAAGTGTCAAATGGTCTCCTTTAGCTAATTAATCATGTCATTAACTAAACTAGCTCTCAAGGACAGAACTGATAACAGGGAAAGTCCATCAAATCAAGCAGTGTTTGCCTTGACAAGGGGGCTGGAGAGAAGCTGGCATAAAGGTCGCAACTTCTTCTCAGTGTTTGTTTCTAAGCAACCCAGTCAGTCAGTCTGTGGTTACAGCACACTGGGTCAAGTTGTTTTGCTTTCTTGTCCCTGCAAGTAAGACACTGAAGGTGACAGGCCCTCAGGGAATGAGCCACCATGTTCCACATCAGCTGGCTGAAGAAGTTACTGCTTTATGGGCAGGAAGCCTGGAAGCAGACCCACAGGAGAAACCAGCAGTGAAAGAGCTATTTGGAGTCACAGACTTCAAGCTTTACTGCACAGCATAAAAAACATAAATGTAATTTTAAAAGCCCCAGCAACTGCCCAAGTCTGTGTGTGTGAGAAAGAGTGGGTATCTTGAGACTGACGAGAATGGGTCATCCCTTGGTTCTGTGCACTGGTGAAGCAAGGGACAGCCTGTCCAACTTAGGGCAAGTTAGCAGGTTAGGGAATAGCTGAATGGCCCAATTGGAAAGATGTGAATACTAGGATGATATTCATAGTAGTAACCAATATAAATTATGTACCAGAAACCATCAAAAAGGCTGATGCAGGAAGCTGACAGAGATGAAACACCAGCAGCAAAACAAAACTCTAATGACTCTGGGTGATCTGATGGAGATTTACACAGAATTAATTATTTTTGTGGCTTTCTGCCTTTTCTGCACTGGTTATAAAGGCTTTCTCACCAAGGGTGAGAAGAAAGAAGCCAGATGCTGCTAAGGGACAGGAGTGCTCATTGTGCACATCCTAGGTACAGGATGGCAGGCAGAATATAAAGCCATATCAAAAAACTAGATAGTTTTACAAGGATTCTCAGTAGGTGAGTTTAGATGATCATATTATCGGATCATTCTTCAAGGGCAGCATCAGGGCATCTGTCTCAAGACTGTGAAGGGGACAGAATAAATGCACTAAAATGAGCAGTAACACATTTCCAGGATCAAGAACTTGTGCAAAATTTTCAGTGCTGTCCAAGGATAAACCAGGTAAGTTTTTAATTGTGATGTACAATTTTTCTCATGAAACATGATATTAGATGATTGGAGGTAGCTAATTTGATGCCAGTTTCTAGAGTTTCAGGAGATAGTTAGAGAACATACGGACCAAGAGACTTTCTATCTTCACTGACCAAGTTGGCAAGAACTGTAATGCAGACCCAAGAGATGAACACATTAGGAAGGAATCAACAAAGTTTCAGTAAACAGACATAATTCTTCACAAATTCATTAGTTCTTTGAAGTATTCAACAACCCTGAGGACACAGGCAATCCATCCTATATAGTTTACTTTAAATTCAGAAGAGATTTTAGCACATGCCTTTCAAAGGCTCTTAGAGGATATAATCTGAGGGGATAAACAGGAAGGTCCTTGAATGGATAAGCAGCTAAAAGATGGAACAAACAAGGCTATGCAGAAATGATTGGGGTTTAAAGTGGAAAAGATCATGAATGCTTAGTTTAAGCAGTTCAATATATTTCTAAATGACGTGGGGAAAGTAGACAAGTTGGCAGATTACATTTTGTGATGCTACCAAGGATACTAAAGACAAAGACCAAAGAATTGCAGAAGGACCCATTCCAGGGGAAAAAAACCCAGCAGATAAAATTCAGTTCTGATAGATGGAAAATAAGGCACAAGGAGAAAACCCAGTCCTAACAACTTCTATAGTGATGGGCTCTGAGCTTATTAGTACCATTTATAAATGCTATTTTTATACTAGGCCAAAGAATATCTGGAACAATGCTAAGCAGCAGTCAAAAATATGTTGATTACACAGAATTATTTAAGAGAGGAATGAAAGGCAATGCATTATTCCACTGTATGCCACTGTGGTGTCCCAGTATCTCAACAAGTACTTTAAGTTATACTGCACCTATTTCATAAAGGCTACAGTGAAATTAGAAAATGTGCAGATAGTAACAAGCATAATTTAAAGTATGGACAAACTTTCATATGTGGAATTATTAAATAGCTTAGGATGGTCTTGGCTGGAAAAGAGAAGGCTGAGGACAGAGTATGACATATCTATAAAACTACAGTAGCATGGAGATGGTGAATAGGTTTTGAATCCAGTATGATAATTAGAAGGCAGAAGTAGCAGGAGGAAAACAAATAAATGCATTCCTCTGACAGCGTATAGTTAAACTGCCACATTTAAGGCAGGATTTTGTGGAAGGTATGATTTTATGAGAGTTGGAAAAAGTGACTGGGAGAAGTAATTGAAGGAGAAAAAATCTACTGAAGGCTATATAACTATAAACACTGAAGGCTATTAAATATGAAGTTTGGGAGTCCACAAACTCTAGTGTAGTGAAGTCTTGAAAGAACTCATGGGAAGTAGCACCATACACTCATCACTTACACTTTTTCCCAGGACCCTTCCCAGGCAGGTAGGGGAGGGTATGGTACTAAGTTGTCCCCCCACCTCTGCTCCTGTGCACTGAGGAAGATGCCAGGAATGCCTACACAAGCTGGTCACAAACAAACATGACTGTTGTAACACAATGAAGACTGAAATCTTCAGTTAAAAAGAGTGCAGACTGTTCTAATAAAGAACCCTAGCAAGGGCCAGGGTATCGTGCAGGGGTCACCTTAGGTATCTGTCCTGCATACAGATCTTATTTTCTTCTGTGATGCCAATGGCTGTTGGGATCTATGGATGTATACTAGGAGAGAGATGGGTTTTTCACTGCATACTTTGTGCAACTGTTCTTGGAACATCACATTCATGGTTTTAAAGAAGGATGTTAATTAAAATGGAAAGTTTAATTGCACATGCAGAGCACTGCAAAGTGGTTTGGGATGTTGTGTGTTTCACAGCTCTGTGTCAGAAGTGTTCTGGGGAACATAATGAAGTGTCTCAACTCCCTCTGGCATTGACCCACAGGCCACCTGTATGTGTAGTCACAGCTGCATCAGTGACAATACAGACAGGAAAAGCCAGCAGCAACGCAGCCTGAGGATGGTAACTGTACCAACTGTGCATCTCTATGTCCCTCAGCTTGTTTCAGTGAGAAAATTCACTGTGTTCACTGATGGATAAGCTACACAAACTCTACTCCTGTTGGTGTACTGCTTTGGATAGCCACTCCTCCTCTTAGTAATTCCTGGCTTTGGAATTACATCAGGGACAATAATGATAATTTTGAGGGAGGTGGTTAACTATCTGCAAGTACAAAAATACTTTTTGAAAACACTAGCCGTCAAACTGCTCAGATAATGGTTTTCAATAAGAGTTTTTTAGTTCAACTGGTCTCCTTGAGGGTAAAAATTCCAGCTGCATAATTGTGAAAGTTAGTTGTCCTGCTTTTAGGACCTGTATGGATAAGAGGAAAATACTGTTTCTCTTGGTAATACAGAGTTAATATTGCTAAATACTGAGTTGTTAGAACTGACTACTCATTTCCAATAAACCACAATGAGACAAAGCAGACACAGGAACAGGAGTTTCATGAATAGCCTCAAATATGCAATTTGAGCTTGGGGAACTTGGATGACAGGTATGGTTTTATATGAAAACAGACCTTAGTCTACCTTATAATATGAGGGTGAGTTCAGAGAGCTGGAATTGAAACCACACTACCCTTTCTGCTGAGCTTGACTACGCTCAAATCAGAGGTCACATCAAATGACACGAGCTAAAAAAGCTAAATAATCAGATTAAAAGGCTGATCTGTTACAATTCTGTCCTTCATTTCTTCACAGAAAAAACCTGCTCATCTTAAAGGCAGTGCAATGGATTTACATATTAAGTGGCTTAATCAAGAATATATGAAAACTCAGAGGAACTGGGAAGAAGTGGATAACAGAATGAATGTGACAATAGAAATACGGAGAAAGATGATCAGCGATAAGGCACCTTTAAAAGATATTCTTAGACTATTTCCTTTCTTAAGATGCCCTTATCAGGTAACAGCAATTTTTAATAATGACATTGAATTCTGTGTTATAGATGTGATACATCTGTAGGCATGTATTTCACAGGATATTTCCACTGAAGTATCCATAAGCAATGTTCTCTTTAATCTAACTCATATTTTTGTAGCTAATCCCATTTTGAAAGGTTCATCAGTTCAGTTCTGAGTTAAAGGTGCACACATACCACCAGTGTCACTGTTTGGTGTTATTTGATGTATTCCTTCCCTGCTTTGAAAAAAAAATCACCCTCTCAAGTTTATAATCTTATTTAACTGAGCTAGTTTTATCCCGTCTTCAAAGTGCATGCATTGTTTACAGTTTTGGTTTTGAGGTTTGCAATACCAAATACTTGTTTTTCTTTCAGCTTTTTAGGGAGTTCCAGCTTCTCACACATATGGACATTTATAAGAAAACAGTCGAGATATTGGAGATTTATTCAGAAAACATATTGTCCTTGTATGTGGTGAGGAATAATCCAATTAACATTATGCTGCAAGAAAATCTGAAGCAGCACACAGAGGAAGACGTTCTGAAATGTCAGTACAAATCTCCTATGCTCTGAATATCAGAGTTTTGTTGTAGCTAATGGTTCTTACTTATGTAACTAAACTAGTTTCAATTGTACTGCAAACACATTTCAAAAATGTTACGGTTTCTTTGAAAATATATAGTGATGGTGAAGCATTGAGAATAAAAGCTACTAAATTAGTAGGAAAATTAAGTCAGTCAAGTATTGAAACTTTTTTTCACTGAATAAGACTGCAGGTTTGATAAAGAAAGTAATTACCTTAAAATAAGTATTGCTAGATGAGCAGAAGTCTGTATTTCTAGATACATGAGAGCTTATTATTTTCTAAAAATACCCACAGAAAACTAATTTTCTGCTTTAGAAATAGCCCCATAAAGAAGGACACAATTTCCTTTAAAAAGTAGGTTTCTATGGTTATAATCTTTATCCCAGTAAAATTAAAGAAGTAGTTCTCACTAACCATTTCAGGCACCTCATCTCTGCAGAGACACATTGCAGGAAGAAGAGCACAGACTGGTACCTCTGGGGAGGTCCCTGTACCTTGGCACATCTGGCTCCCTGGCTGTGGGGGGCAAACACCTGCTGACACAGCTTCTTTCAGTCTGAGAAGTCTGGGCAGTGTGGTGCTGCAGGGACAAAACTTTTCAAGCACTCACTCAGAATTGCCATTCTCCCCCAGCTGCCACTGCCTATGCCCAAGCTTAGCCCTCTGAGAAGTCCTCCTTAGACTCACTCTCTGTCAAACAGACAATGCCAGGATGTCAATCCAAGGCCACACGATATGAACACACGTGTGTTCTATGGCAGTTTCACTCCATTTATTGCCAGGTCATCTTTGAAAGAAGCAAGCAGTGTAGGTTAAAATTCTGGGAGTTTCCTTCGCTAAGATTAAAAACAAAAGTACTCATGATAGATTAAAATTCTTCAAGGAACAGTCTAATCCAGAAAGCCTTTCTTTTCATAGTTTTGGCCAAGGAAATCTATGGATATAGTAAGTAATTTCCCCTTTTCTTTTAGAGCATGTCCACAGAGATTTTGACTCATACCTTAGTAAAGTCCCAAGGCCTTTACTTTTCTGTTTTTCTCTCACAAACTACTTGACCTGGAACCTAGATACTTAATGTATGGCAAGGTAAGTTCAGTGAAACACGACACCAGAAGCCTGACCTGCAAAAAGATATTATAGTCAAAATAATAAGCTAAGCCAGAGGGATAGCAGATAGCAGGTGCCAGGAGGTTCTGCAAGCACCAGCTGGTACCACAGCCCTCAAAGCAGAGTCCTGGCAACAGGACTCCCTGGATATCCAGTTTACTGGGGAGAGAGGAGTCTGGGGAAGGACAGTGGGGGCAGGAACACTAAGCTCACAAACTCAACTAAAAGCAAGCCAAAGGCCAACTCATTTATTGTGAGGAAAACTCAATCGTAATACCGAATAGCAGAGCCCCACAAATTATTTGTACACTAATGTCCTTTACCAGCTGAGTTGCCTAAATATTGATTGTGGTACAAACTACTCTTCAAAGGGGACTGAACAACAGCTCCACTACTGAGCTGTTAACTATTACATAGGCTGCAATCTATTTTTCCAGGATGATACTCCAGTGCCATAAAGTTTTCCTTTGTAATTTAGTAGAAATCCTTGCCTTTGACAGATATGAAAATGACTGCTGCATGTTTACTCCTGCCAGAGGTCTTTGGAGATGATTCCAGTCTGTTTGCTGCAGTGAATGAGGAGGTAGGAGACAGAGCACCAGCGGCCTTGGTCTTTCTTCCTTTTATCACCTGCATATCACCTGGCCTTTTGGTGGCTCAGTATTGTTCTGGGAAGAGGCAACATTAGGCTGCCTTTTGTGTAGAAATACTCATAGAAATACTACCTAACTTCAAAGCAGTGTTATCAGGCTCTTACTTCATTTTCTGACCTGTTCATCATAGCAATGCTGTGGCATCATTTGAAATACCCTTTTTTTAAATTTAGGTAAAGGCAGTGACACCAGTGTTGGAAGTGAAAAATCCCTTCAACATGAATTCATGCGCGTTTGCCCTGTACATAGAAAGGGAAGAGTTAGCCCAGTTCGATGACTGCACCATGGCTCTGGCAGCGCTGGTGGCTGCATTTCATGTGTTTGATATCCCATGCCCAAAGAGAATCCACAGGACACTGAACTTCCTGGAGTCCCTGGTCTTTGAGGTGAGCAACCCAGCAGCCCTGCCCACCCCAGTAAAAACAGGGCTGGAGGCACCCAAGCTTCCAGTATTTGATGGTGCACCCGGCATTCCTCTCAGGAGCATTTGATATTTTGTCAAAATAAATCCCTTTGTGCCATTCTTTCTAGCGAAAGTGTATGTATATTTAAAAGTTATGTTTAGTAATGCCCTCCTTTTTTTATTGTAGTGGCTACTTTAAAAAAATAAAATTAAAACTCATGAAGTTTCATTCTTTTAAATGTAGATTTTAGAGCAGTCTAGAGATAATAAAATTTTCTAGATTACTTCATGTGTTATGTATTATTTTTCTACATGGAGCATTTGAAAAATTCAGGTATTTTGATTGTAAGAACTAAAAAAATTGTGAGCCAACATGAGGACTTCACTGCTTTAGATGGTAATATAGTTAATGTTTTGAAATGGCACAAATTAAACATTTACTTATTAACATTTCTTCATAATATTATGATTGATGAAAGCCTAATATAATAATTTTTGTGGTTTAAAATGGTGGGCCTAATTTTTAATTTGCAGGATGATGACTTTTTACTGTTTTCTTCTTACATGAAACATTTTGTTATACCATTAATCCTGAATTTACTAAATAGGGATTCTAAGATGAGCTCTCAAAGTAGCAAGAATGATTTATCTGGGATGCTGCCATGTGCATTGGTAACTACATCTTTGGTGCTGCAGAGGGAATGCCTCATTTTCTTTCCAGATTTGTTCCCCAGAACCAATCAGCTTTGTCCACATGGTGACTCTCTGTCTGCCCACACAAAATGGAAGCTCTCTCCTCTCTTCTTTCTCTTCTTCTCTTTTCTCCAAAACTCTAAACTCCTGTCTGAAAATCATATGGTATACTGTCTGGCAGAGCATGACTTTGGTGCCATGGTGATAGGAACAGCAGCTGGGACCCATTGCATTAATTAGAAATAAAAACTATTTTTTTTATTAAATCACTATTTTATATTAGAGACCAATATCCCATCAGTTCCAAAAATGTCAGAGAGTAGGCAAGAGTAGGCAAAGCAGCACTTGTGGTCATGATGATTCTTTAAACACCCAAACACACAACCTGGAAGATCACCGAAGCTTTGTTAAAGCTTGGCTGTGCAGGTGATTCCAAGGCAGTGATTAGAGTGAGAGATTCTTCAGGATGAGAGGAGGTGGCTGCATTTAATGGCCAAAGTCTCTTGCTATAGACTTAGGATTTTTCACATGGTTCCCATGGAATGCAGGGTACAACCTTTACCAGTGTGATGGCTGGGCTACCACCAATCCAACACAATAACCAATGCCATCTGCCAATTCAGAAATTCAGTAGGTCTGATTTGTTGTTTTTAGTTTCCAAGTGAATTTGTTGGCTGTAGTTTTTGTAATAGAGGTGGCTATACTCAGCTACCTCATCACATGGGATACAAAAGTAAGGATTTTATATGTCCTCATTATTGTATGTGATAGCTGTGTGAATAAAAAATTTTTTATTCTATATCTTCTAAACAGTATTAATTCAAATCCATTTCTTAAACCACAGTATTTTGTAAGTAGTTGCATATAAAAATTCAGGGAGGTGTTAACATCCCCAAGTAAGCTCTGCTAAGCTGCAAATCTCTTTGTTAGTTATCACTTCAGGCTGTAGACCTGGCACACAAGACAAACACAGAGAGTAAAGGAAAATAAACTACATGGAAGGAAAGAATGAAAGAAAACAGAAGAATTTGGCTTTTTACTGATCTGCCTGTGCAACTTTAGCTGCTGCTGGTGAAAAAGTCCAGGGCTATAAACGGCATTCTGATTGTAATGGCCAAGGGGATGTGAGCTTTGGGAGTAATTGTTAAGGGAGAGGGCACACAGCAGAAGGTAGCTGAGTTGCTCTTTTACAACTACTGGGCACACTGAGCTACAGTGAGGAATTACTCCGCACCACACCCATCAGGAGCAGCTGCGTTCAGCCGAAAGTCCTGGGCACACGCAAAGGTAACAGAGGCTCCAGTTCAGGTTTTATTTGTATTGTAGTACAATAAGAGTGCAATTTGAACGTACACATATTGAACAAAATGTAAAAATATTATTTATGCAATGCTATGGAAGGAAATTAACAGAACAATGCAACTTACTTAATACTGACCCTGTTTCACCTCATATTATGGCAGGTACCAGTCACCTACATGATCTGGAAGGGACACAGAGAGTGAAAACTTAAGAACTCCAGCCAAAGAAAAGCCTAGCAAAGTCTGTGGGAAGATGTAAAATTCTCCCAGCTCTGTGCCATGGAAATGCTCTGTTTGTTCTCAGCTCTACAGCTGAGCAACTGCCCACTGTGGAACTAAACACAGGGCTGCCAAAAAACCTGATCCAACTCTTCAGTCTCTTCTTGCAAAGTAACATTCTGGAGCCATCCTAAGTATACAGGTAGCTAGGCTTTCTCCCATATAAAGTGCATCTGGTTTACATCCTGCGTGTATATATACCAAGTGCAACGACTTTCCCTGACAAATCGTTACAATAATCCTCCAAGAAAGGAGGTCGCCTCACCTCAGTACCCCGGTGACATCTGCAGCCTGCTAATGGCCTAGTGAATTGCATGTATTTTGCACCTAAGATGTGCCCCTGCAATTTAAGTATCCTTTTCACCTGCTTTGCCTTTCCCCCTATGCCTTATTCATTTACAAATTCAGAGTTTTCAGCTAGAAAATGGTGGGTAAAATAAACAAACCTCTGTTGAATATGAAACCAGGGTAGCAGTCCTAGCCTGAGCACAGTTTTTCTCCATTGTTGTGGTAACTATGCTGAAGACTGGGAAGTGCAGACATGATTGAATGTAATTTCTTCTCTGCTAATCTCCTTGACTCAAAATGCTCCTATTTTCCTTCACGTTCTGAAGACTCCGTGTAAATGGCTGGGACTCTATTGTGCAGCATAAACAAAAAGTCTTCTATGAAGTCAAACTTTATTTTTCAGTTGCAGCCTTCTCTATACTGGTCTTTTGATAAAATACATTAAAGATGCTGGTGGCAAAACTCACGTAACATTTTTGTAATCGTGCAAAAGTAAAAACATTCAGTTATCAAAAAAGCATTATAATTTCAACCCTAACAAGGTTTGTTTTGTTACAAGCAAACAGACAGTTTTATTATCTGTAAAGTAATATGCTGTAGCATAAAGTGTCACATATGTAACATTATGTGTTTCATTTTTAAACTATGGCACAAATACACATTAGCCATAACAGTCTCATCTGGCTACCTGTAGCCTAATTTTTGGCTGATCAGTTTTTATTTTGATAAAATGAAGTAAAAGCTTCTGAAAAGTAAAATGGGTACATGAAGTACAATTCAAGAATCCTTAGAAAATATCAACGTTCCCTTATATAATACAGCATAAATAATTGATGAAGGTTTTCTTGATGTCCAGGGAGAGTTAGGGATCCTAACTACCCATGGAGAATTAGCGCCATTAGTTTGCTAAATAAGACCAGCTGACTCGGTTGTTACACAGTACCTTCTCAAAAGCTTGAACACTTCCCAGAAGGATTCAGATGTGTACTGGCTCCAGGAGAATATAAATAGTCCACCAGTGCTGAACTTGAGTTTCTTCCTTTCTGAGAGTCCTTACTCAACACTTCTAGTGAGTCTTTGTGCTTTGAATAAAACATGAGCTCCAGTGGAGAAAGCTGGTTCCTGCACATTTTCCATTATCTTCAAAGTTCATTGTGTGAGTTTTTCTCTGCAGCTTTGAACATCAGAATGGAATTAAAGATTTTTAGGGCTGGTCCCAGTTTAATGCTCATTATTTTGACTATGTCTGATTGGGTCATTAGCAGAAATGCTTCTCCATCAATTTGCTTTAAAAGAAAAACACACAAAGCTATTAATAGGTCTGACAGTGCAGCAGTATAAACATTTCAGAAAACATGAAAAGTCCCAGCAACTTCAGACAAAGTTAAGGACTGGCTGAATACAAGCACTTTCAAATGCTTTCAGGAGAGCTTTGATTTCAACCTTTAGACAGACCAGCTAGTCCAAGAGATGATCTTTTTCCTGCTTGAAAACAATCGTCTGGCTAATTTTTAGCTAAACCGTTCTTATTTTCATACTGACAATATAAAACCCATTGAAAAGTAGTGGGTAAATTAAGTATAATTCAACTATACTGAAGCATAGCAATGCTTTTATACATTTTAGCTATTCCTTCTATGCAAGCATCCATAGAGAAAGCTTCTGGATTTCACTCCCAGCTATAGAGCTGGAATGCCCTTCAGGCCACCACTTCTCTGCTCACTAAATAGCAAACTGAAATGAATTTGATCCCAGATGAAAACAGAGGCCAGGCTAATAAAACTACCTCTTTGACACAAACATAACAGAACATTTCAAAACATGGAATATTTTTTCTTTGTAGTGTTGGTATTTTACTAAACATTACAAATGAACATTCTCCTGTAAGCAAATCACTCTCTCAGCAGGAGTGCTAAATCTCAGGATGACGAGCCCCCCAGGGTCCTCCCTTCCAGGGGCTTCAATGGAGACAACATTTCCTATGTAACTTTCAGATCACTTAAGTATCTATAGGTAAGCTTTCAGTAAGCTGGATAGCTACACATAAAATGTGACTGTGGTTAAATGAGGAGCACTGCTTAGCCTTAAAGATACTAATCGTAGATAAACCCAGTCTAAATTTCTGTAGGGCTAAGAAACAAGTTTTCTGAATCAGACATGCTGCAAAAGACACCCCAGCACTCTAAGCTGAGGAACAGTGCAGTCAGAACAGCACCATGGAGTAACCCACAATTACTTTCTACTCATTTTGTACACAAAGCCAGACTTGGTGGGCTTCAAGTGTGTGAACTTGGGGCTGCCCAAATAGAAAGCTGAAGCATCTTAACAGAAGCAGGGTGAGGGTTCATTTCCATAGCAGAAGTTTGAACCAGTATCTTCTACCTACTGATATCAGCTAGTCCATAACTCAATGACCTCATTGGGGGAGGTTTAATTTACTAGTCACAGACAAAGCCTGAGAGGCTGAATCCTAGAGAAGGGAAGTATTTCCTCACACCTCTGAGAATGAAAGTGTTAAGGATTCAGCATCTTCAGTTGCACTTGCTGTTTGCTGACTTGATTAGCAATATGCCAACTTTTATTTGTAAATTCATTGATGAGACACCCTAAGTGACACAGGGGACGATCCAGGCTTGAATAGTAAAATGCTCAACATCTGAGCAAGTGCCAAATACCCAGAGATGCAGCCTGTCAGTCCTTTGGTATGCAGTTGTAATAGTCATTACAGTCCACAGCACAGCCTGAAAACTTCTGTTGCAGGAGATAAGCAGGGCCATCTGTGTGCAGGAGTTGCCTTCTCAAGTCTAAGTACCACAATTATTCTTCACTTGAAAGGCTGTCTGACTCTGCCCTTTCAGGTCGTCTGGCTGGGATAAGCACCTGAAGTATTCACTCGGACGTCTGTGATCAAACTGCCTTCTTGAAGCTAAGCATTAACAGAAGTAACAAACTTCTGAGCAGAAAAAAAAATAAGACAAACTAGTTTATAAGGCCTAATGTATCTAAAAGCCCTATCCATTCCTAATGACAACATTGGAAAAACAATCTTCCCAGATGACAGAAACGCACACCTGGCATGCTCACAGAGTACATGCTCCTTTGAACCTCATCAGAACCTTCAGATCTCACTTCCTGCTCAGTTAAATCATGTTCATAAATTGGCTATATCAAGAGGAAGAGCATCAATAGCTAAACATGACCAGACAAGATGCAAAGAGTTTTAAGAGATGGTTATCTTGAACCACTGTTCTGCTTTGTTTTACTTACTAACTTACTGGAGAACTAAAATAACATACTTGCCTTTAAATTTTGTCCAACTTGATCAAGAGAGAACAGTAGTAAATCACAAAGTTGGTAAGTAATTTCAATTGGCAGGAGCAAAGTTGGAAAAACACCTGGCTGACACTTGGCTGATTTTCTCTTTACTTTCTTCCTACTTCATGACCTGAAAACCAAGCTCATCTTCCATACATTTTCATCTGACTTTAAACAATGTGGCATTGAAACAGGTTGCCCAGGGAGGTGGTGGAAGCACCATCCCTGGAAGAGTTTAAGAGGCATCTGGATCTGGTGCTGGTTGATAAGGTTTAGAGGTTACAGGCATAGTGCTGGGTTGGAGGGTTAGACCTAATATCTTGAAGATCTCTTCTAACCCTGATGATTCTATGATTCCATACACTGCATCCTACTAATTTATATGTATTTCTACCAAGCTTTGTTGTCTCTGTCTTTTTGAAATAAAATTCACGCACCTCATCTTTAAACACCTTGCCATGCTCTTCACATCCTGGTAAACTTCGTATAAATTCAGAGACCTGCCACCAAAGTATACAACAAAAGATTTAGTAAGACTCATGTTTTCTCAAAATAGTCTTTAAGGCTGACAGTCATTAAAGTATTTTAGCTATTGTTTTTACAGTCTCATATTAGGTTTTCCACTGTCTTCTGTAAGTGCATAGTGTCATGCTTCTTTTTTTCTCTGATTAAATGAGATCCAACTGCCTCAGGTGCAGAGAACAGTCACAGGTGCTTGTGAAAGTAAAGCAATGACAAGATTCTGTCTGTCCAAGCACTATTACATACCTGAACAGAGGCTCTAATCTTAAAACCAGGTGTTAATGGCCTGACCATATCCATACAGTTCCTCTCTGCACTATATTCTCTCTCCAAAGCAGTGTGCCACCTCCAAACTATGCACTAGGAATAGCTTCTTACTTCATGCACACCCCTACACCATTCCTCCAGAAAGTTTGTGCGGAGACTAGATGTTGGTAGTGGAGAACATGACCACTTGATATGCTAGGTCATGCATTCAGTACTTCTCTTCACAACACCAGTGAATATGCTTTTATATATATATACACACATGTATTTATCTGTATCAATACATATATGAATTAATATTTCTGCTTCTGGGGCTGGTTGGCAGCAGAATGAGCATTTTGGGGACCAGTTACATTAGGTCTGGCTGAGTCTAATTCTCTGAGTATTCATGTATTAATCTATGGAGATAATCTAAAGCTCTGAATCAACCTTCAAGGACAGTAATAATAAGATAGAAGACAAAGGGGGAACCTACCTCATCTGTACTCCACTTAGAAACTTTACTGGCTGGGATCCCAGCTACACTTGGAAGGAGCTTGCTCTGCTGTTCCCAGCGTAAGGGTAGGCCAGGGATTTGCAACTTAGAGGACACAATAACTGGTTGAGAGAGAAGCCTCTGTGTGTTGGGTTCTTCAACATCTTCAGCAGCAGGAAGCAAGAAACAAGAATGAAATCTATCAGTCGATGATGAGATCAGTCACAGTAAAAGCACATTCATTCCTATTCATGGGCCTCCTTACACAAGCTGTACATTTGCTTGAATAGTAAAATGCCATGAATGACATACCAGAATTGGAAGTGCCATGACTGTTCTTCCACTAGTATGACTATCATTATATTGGCTCTCTATAAATATAGCTATTCCTACATGGAAGAAGTCTTTTTCAACGTAACACAATTTCATGCCATCAGAGCTGTTAGCATAACACACCATAGGTCAAACAATTTTAAATATTTTGGTACAATAAATAAATCACACCCACATTTAATAGTAGTACAGGAATACAAGAATTAACTTAATTTTGGGGTTGAGCTGTTAGAAAATCAAAATCCGCATTGCATTGCTACAAAATTCCAAGTGAATCAGTTATACAGTTCCAGCCCACACAACATTTATGGCTCATCCACAACAAAATGTTTTTCAGTTCTTCAGAGGAAAAACCGCAAATGTCTGCAAATTCCCTGCTTCCACTTTAACTGAATGTCTTGTTTGGAAAATAACATAAAACTCCTCCATGCTGCTTTTTATCTCACTCATCCATAATGGAAGGAATGATCTCCCATCCCACTGCCCTCAAATGTAATGTACTGGTGGGAGGGTGTCTTCAGACACATACTGCTGTTGTCTGGAGAAAAGGAGAAGTTGCAGATGTGTGCAGCAGGAAAGAACAAATAGTCATGCCCCAAATGATGTCAAACTGTATGTAACATCCCTGTTCATTTAGATCCATTGGCAGTGCAAAAGCAACATGCTGATATCTGAACTCAGGCCTGAGTGCTTCCCAATTGCCAACTAAAAGAGTGGAAAACCTCTGAAATCCACTTCTTAATGAACAGCCAATAAAGTACACTCTTAATGCCTAATGTTCCTTAATGACATGGTTCATGCAGTTACAAATCCTTACGTTATTTTTGTTTGGATTGCTCATTTCTGTTGCAGTTCCATTCTACTTTCATTTTTGAGAAGCTGCTATTAACCACAATTTCTCCCAGTCCTCATTGTTCTAGTTTACACACATTTGTGTCCAACAACTAGGGCACAAATTCCCATTATGGATTTTTGCCAGCACAGTGGAGCTGGTCTATAATACACCTAATAAAGAATGTTATTATATTGGTTGTGTTGTTCTGCTCCTCTAGCCTAATTTTTTGATACTTTCAAGATTTATCTTCATTTCATATTAATGCCTATCATTCTGAAGTTGACTCTTAAGCCACTTAGTCAGCACTGTCAGCCCATTCATTACTTTTTTTTAAAAATAGACTCCTTAATGTTTTACCACCATTATATTCTCATTCTTCAAAGAGAGTTCCCTAAATGTCTTTTTACACTGTTGTTTTACAAATGCTCTTTAGAGCCTCTAATAAAAATCTCAGTGTGAAAGGAATAGGTAGCAACTATGCTGAATGTAAAGCATATTTTACTGAACAGTATTTTTCTAATTGTTTTCTGGAATCCCCTCCCCATCCTTATCCTCTGATCTTTTCCTTCTAGAC
The DNA here is from genome assembly GCA_013397375.1 of Toxostoma redivivum. Lineage (NCBI taxonomy): Eukaryota > Metazoa > Chordata > Aves > Passeriformes > Mimidae > Toxostoma > Toxostoma redivivum. The sequence goes on from VXBI01009112.1 coordinate 682,257, forward strand.
AAGGTCTCTTAAGAGTTGAAAATGTAAGAGTTCTTTTTTCCTTTCATTCACAAAATATGCTACATATTGATACTGCCAAATAACTAGCAGACTATAATACTGTGTGAAGAAAATACCACACAAATCACACCCCCCGAGTGTGACACACCAAAAAAACCAGGGCAACAAGCACAGGTACCAACAGTGACAGTTCACAAATTCACAATTATTTTATCTTGAGATTTCCATGACTGTGTTAATGATCCATTTTCATCTTACAGCTTAAATGTGCCATCCTACTTAAACACATAATAACACAACATCATGTGTTTAAAAAGGACAACTTTTCCAGACAATAATGTAAGAAAATGTTGTTTTCCTAAATCTAACTATGCAAGAACCTAGTAAGCAGAGCTTGTTGGTGAAACTTCATGCAAACAGTCAATCCTGTTAAACTCAAAATGCTTCACAAAATCAAGTCAGTTTTCTTAGAATTAAAAGAACAGTCCCAGACAATTTAAAATGCCCCCAACTATTTAAATTTTTTTGTTTGTTTCAAATAATGCAAAGGTTAGCATCAAAACTGCGTCTCCTTCCTGCTGAATCAAAATAGTTAAAAAAAAAAGTCTCTTCTATTTGCTTTAGAGACTTGCTTCTTTTAAGGCTTCATTTTCCCTAGAATTCTGAACTACACCATGTTTCAAAACACTAACACAGCTTTTCCATAGCTCCTGCAGTAGATGGAATTTCTCAAATTTTACACACTCATCAGAGTACCTCAGATCTATCTGAAAAGTTCTGGTAGATAAATTATGCCTTAAGATAAAAAAAATCAAGAAGGTTAATAATTAAAAATAAACCACTATCTTAATTTTATCTTTATGCAAGTTCTACTAGTTGCAAAAAATCTCCTGGGTTTTAGAGAGATGAGCTCACCTAAAAGGTAAAACATGTAGCTCTTAAAGAAACAGAGTTACTCAAGTCCTGTGAATTTTGATGAAAGCCTTACATACTGTCCTTGCACAAAAATTGCTGAAGAAAATAATCTAAAAATACAAGGAATTAAGATTAGAAAATTAAGACACTTAACTTGCATTGACCTTGTATAAGTCAATAAAACTACTGCAGCAAAAGCTGCACTGAAACAATGCACTGACTCAGTCTAATAACAAGCCTGATATACTAAGTTTCACGTGAAAAAATTAGCAAATGTAAGACTCTGATGTTCTGGATTTGTGCTGTATTCTTTCTAAACAAGGAGGATAAAAATTATTAATGAACTTCTGCTTCAATCTGTCCAACTGGATCTGTGAACAGCCAAGAGTTTTGCTACAGCAGTACATACAACCACACAGAATCACTGAACAGAAGAAAAGTCCATGTCAGAAGAAATCTTTGGAGATCATATGAGAACTTTCCTGTCTCACCAATGAGGAGGCACAATCTGGCCATCACCCTCAAAAAGACTGAGGCTGGGTTAAGTAAGTCACCCTAATTTTGTATTGTATCTGTAATGTGTAAACGCTTTATCTTTCAATACACGTTCAAGGCAATGAGTGAATGTTATACCTTTACAATTCAGACTTCAGGTTTAATAAACTATTTTTAAAAGTCAGTGGGAAAACATCATTTAAATGAGATCTTTTATATTACTATTCATTTTGCACTCATCCTTACAACTGTGATAAAGTTCTTGGAAAAACCTCTGATGATTACAAGATAATCTCCCATAGAGGGAAGGGGTGCTGAATTTTGCCCTTTAGGGAACATCCCTTTGGAAATTTGTACCAAACCAGGACATGGTGCTAAAAGTGTTGCTGTCAAGAAATTTTTGGACACAAACAGTGATTGTGGAAAATAAGCTGTAATACAGTTTCATAAGAATTTCAAGGGACATCACACTTCTTCACTTCTGCAGATCTTAATTTGAAACAAATTAAGTACTTCCAATTTACCTTTGATTTCATTTGAAATTAGCAGCTTATTTTCTGTCTCCTCCTCTTCACAGTCTTTGAGCTTTATGGTGTCCTTTGTTTGTAGTACTCCACTGAGGAAAATAAGATGCTCAATTTTTATTAATACATCATAAAAATCACTAAGCATGATGACATCTCTTGCTAGCAAACTATTAACACACCAGGATTCCCACACAAAGAAGGCTGTGTCATTACAAAATAAAGAAACAGAGAGGATCTTATTTCTGATTTACACAGAATGGCAAGACTACTGACATGAATTTTGCAAAGAAGGCCCAAGAATAGTGTAAAGTAAGATTACGTAAACCATACCAACACACTTGACTTAATAACTGAAACTCAAAAATATACAAATGGAGGCAATGGATGTGTCCACATCAGAAGACGGGAAGAGTGAAACCCACATATATAGCTGCATGACCTATATAGCTGCATGGCTGGTTATGCAGGCCATTTTCAGGAGCTATCTGAAATAACACCTACTCCTTTTCCTCTGCCCAACATTCATCTCTATCCAGCATAAACTCCTTGTTAGTACAGTTACTGACGCCCTGTTGTGCAGCTGCTAATGATCCCACTGAAAATGTCTTTATTCCTTTGCATCTGCTTTTGCACTACTTATTATCCAGCTGCTCCTTAAGCTTTGCCCGCCCAAAAATCTGCAGAGAGGGAATGGCTTCCGCCTATCAAGAAAAACTGGGCAAGACATGTGGAAATAAGAGAATTTCTCAAGGTAGGAATGTGCACATTTCCATCTTAAAGTCAGCCCTTGGGAAGTTCCTTTTTCAGACTCTGCCTTCAGAAGGTATTTCCAGATGCATCTCCTGGTTTCTTACAGATGTTAAGTGATATGAATTTGCTGACATGTGTCTACTTACTTCTGCTTTTTGAGAATTTCAGAACACTTTGGCCAATTCTTACTAAACCATCACAGATACAGAGCACTCGGACATACCAAGTACATAATGAGCATTTTCTAAAAATAGGCACCAGACAAAATGATTCTTAGAGTCAGGACTACAAGAAATCCCACTACTCTATGAACTGATGCTACCTACCACAGAAAGTGAACACCTTAACAAATGCCAAAATCACAGATAAAAAGCTGGTGCACACCTAACATCTTGCTAGGCATCGATTAGCTAACCTCAAAACACAAATCCATACAAGAAACAGACCTGTTTAATTCCACTGTTTACATTTATGCTGTTAAATACCATTTTTATATTATATACAAGAAAACACCAGTGACTAAATCAAGTAGGAGCTTCAAGTTCATTGACTTCAACAGAAATATAATTATCACACTACTAATGGTGCAAAATGAACACTGCAGATCAGGGAATCCAGCCTTTTTAGTATGACAGGACACAATGAATAATGGTATGACAATACCAGTGGAATGCATACAGCAGGCATGACTTCTTGTGTCACAAAGGACTTCTCCACAGTAGCTTCCTCAGAAAGATTTATTCATTTAAACTTATTTTCCAAACTCAACAAACACAGAAAATTTTCTAAAGTAACATGTTAAAGTAACTAGTGCAATTAATTCCAAAGGCAAAGGAAATGACACCTGTAATTCAACATAAGGAAGAGAGCTCACCAAATCCTGTGAGGAAACAAATACCTCCCTATTTTCTTGAGGACAATCTTCATAGCAACATACATACAGAAATTTTACCTCATTAGTTAAATACAACCATATCATGAATTGAAGGTTTTGGATAAGAGGCTGGAAGACAAATCAAATTTTTTTAAAGAGCCAATATAATTTGATTCTCAAGCCTGGGTGTTCAGCTTCCTTCACTGTAAAGATTTCCACAATGGAATTTTTATTACAGTGAAATCCTTTTGCTACTCCAAAGATACTTTAAAATTGAATATGTTGTAGGCATGTAATTTTTATCATGACTTCTAATCTGAGGAACATTCCAGGGAGACACACTGCAGTATTTACGTACACAATTATATTTTTGTGAACCAAAATTTTCTAGTATACTTGTTTGATGTATAGAGAGCTAAAGAGAGAGACAGAAAATAAAAGGAGGAAGTGGGACCAGAGGTTAGCTGAGTACCACGTAGATTTAACACAACAAAATAAAAGTCATGTTTGAGATCTTTGTGGTTAGTTCCTCAATAAAGGACTTATATGAAAAAAGAGATTACCTTTGAATATGAAGGTATACACAATTGAACTGAAGTCAAACATAATTAAATCCACACTATGAGCTCAGCAACTAAAGAGCACACAAGTGTGTGTATCTATGTCTTCAATTATGCATGTATTCTTTGAATACACATCTGAAAAGATCCACTGGGTATTGCAATAAGCAGATGATCAATATTTTATAACCCCAGCAGTTCATATATACCTAATGTTGTGAACATTATTTTTCCTGACTTTTTCAAAGGGAGATTATTCAACTGAAAGTCCTCTATGCCTCTGCTGGATACATAATGAATGAGGAAAACTAGATGATAAAATGCAGCCAGTCATCAGTGTATTCAAACAGTTGAAATACAAGACTGCAAAGTCTCTGGGTCATTCAAAGCTGGCACAAGACTTATTCTCTTAAAAATAGCACAAGTATTGGTTACAGATAGCACAAGTATTGGTTATCTTAAGTCTTCTAAAGGTAACACCCTCTAAAAAAATAAAAGACAAAAAATGTTTTCTTAAATTAATCTTAAGAGGTAGTCTGTAAAGCCAAAGTATATTACTAAAAAAAAAAGTGAATTTACTGTTAGTATGTTTAATATGATGAATTACAACTATTTTTTAACAAAGGTTATTTCAAAATTACACTTAAAGCCATCTTCTTGGCTTTACTGTTTATTATCCTGAGTTGGAAGGGACTCAGTAAAGATCATCAAAGTCCAATTCTTAACAAAACCGTTCCATTTCAATCATCAGCTTTAGTGTGGGCTATTTACCATGTAATACCAACTCTCCTGTCTCTGTCTCTCAAGACACTATTATTGCTAACACAGTTCATATAATATGAACACAAAATAATGTACCTCATGTAAATATATAACGACACACCTTATTGCAGGGTGTCATCTATTTCAGTTTGAAAATAGTCAATAAACTAATGTAGTGATATTGTAACAAATTAAAAATTTAGACAATCCTATTGCCTCACATATCCCCATGAAATCCTGAATTGTATATTTTTAGCTTCAAACATAGTTTCCAAACTTGCACTGGAGAATAATATTTATGGTATAAAAAATTTCTCATATAATTTTCTGTCAAAATACATGCCTGATGCTGAAAGTTAAAGAATTACTTGTAATTTTTCCATATTTGTACATATTTGTATATACAAAATAATTTGGACACAAACCTAGGAATAAGAATCTAAATTTCCAATAATTGTATTTTTCCTCTCCTCTGACAGGTATTTCTTATTTACCCTGTGATACTTACTCCCTTCCCCTCTATTTCTAAGATACAGAGAACTGAATAGCTTTCATCTCCTTCCCCCCTGCTTCTAAGAATTCCACAGACAAATCACTGGACTGCTTTGCCTAGTAAGCTGCATTTTAAACTGACTCCAAACATCCAATACTTTGAAAGGAACTGAGAGTTACCCAGGTGCCTTCTTTTCTTTCACATTGCACAACAGGGGCTTCTTGCAAGGAGATCTATTTTCTCCATCCTCCAGCTTGGTTGTTTCTGGTACAGTTTTCCCAGATGGTCGATTGTGAGGTGAAGATTTCATACCTACATGACCAGGGCTGGGGCATTTTCTGTCACTGTTTAAAACAAATTAACAAAACGTTTAAAAGTGGAAACAGCTAAGCTGTTGCTTAATTTATTTTCTCTATGCACAAAAGGTAACATCTAAGGTGATTTTTTGTTTAAAAAATACAGAGAAGTTTTTTTTTTAACTTGCCACTGAAAAAGTTGTATACCTGGTATACATTTTCAGAAATCAAAATAAAGAACTCTCTTCTCCATTAAGTCAATGGTAAAATGATTAGGCAACTCAACAGGAACAGAATTTGTCTAATATTACTTTTGGTAATAAGCTATCCACTTCAAATATTTGTAACACAAGAACACTTTGAGGTATTATTTTCCTCCTATCCCTTCTCTCCCATAACATATCACTGTGCAGCCTTTAAAATGTTCTATGCAGCCTCTTAATTGGGACAATGAAAAAAGTAGCACTTGACAGTCCCTGCCACTGAGAACTTTGCTCAAAGTGCTATTGGATTCACTGTAAGGGTAAGCAGGCTACCTGCCAGAGTAATTAATTCACTTCAGATTTCTAAAACCCTACATTTATAAGAACAATCCAATCAGGCAGAACTCTTAGACAGCAGAACATTTTGGGATTTAAATCATGAAGCTGAAATTGTCTCTGAGAAGGCAAGTTAAAATTCCATCTACTGAAAATATGTGATCATTATAGTGGGAACTGGACATCTTCACATTTTCACATTTCACATCATTCATACTTTCATATTTACATTAAGGTAACCCTTGAAAAGAAGGGAAAGCATCTCTTCCTTGCCTTTCCTTCTTAAATTCTCTAATTTTCCTTATAGGCTAAAATAAGCCCAGGAATCAGTATCCACAATTTCTGAGATAAAATAATAATCTGAAAATAATCATCTTGGTATCACACTCCTTTGTTTTTTTCCCAGTGCTCCTGTTCAAAAGCTTCAGCTACAGACTTCAGCATTATTCTTGCAAAACTCAGTCCCAGTAATTTGATTCCCCACTCCCCCTGTAATGACAGAATAGCGGCTGTTCTTCAAAGAGCTACATTAATTTACAGTCACATCAATAATGCCACTACAGCAAACAAAAGAAACCCGAAGAAATAATTTTTGAAAGTGAAACCAGCTGGCCAACATTCAATTTTAAATTCCAGTTAATCACTCAGTAGTCTAGATAGTTACATCGGAGAGGAAACCAAACTCCTGTTAAACCACAGACAACAAAAATGAGTTATCAGTCTTTGACAGCTCCGTGACCTTTTTAATAAGCACTGAAAAAAACATTTTTATTCTCTGTAAATGAAAATGTAGATAAATAGGCAGGCCTTTCTGAAACCATTCAGTCATTGCACAGTTATAAATCACATTGGAAAGCACAGAAATAAAACACTGCTGTTAGTCATCGCTTCCATCATAATTACTTGATTACAGGAGAGGTGGATCTTTCATTTGTTTCCACTTTTCTGTTTCTGGGGATAGGACTGGCTGCAGGCATCTCCCCACTCAATCGGTCAGGTAAGAGGCTTTCTTTGTTCAAGTTCATCTCTGAATATGGACAGCTGACTGCACTAGAAGTTGAAGAAGAAAAATTACTCCTTATTCTCAGACACTTTACTGATTTCAAACAAAATGACACTGGAATTTCCTAGAAGTAGATGCAATAACTTAATATAAAAAAGATTAAAAAACATGCAGTAAGTAGTTATACTTTAAAATATTAATAAATCCATCAAGTATAAAACCCAACTTCACATTTCCTTTTGACAGCAATTTGTGAAACACAAATTGTATTAATTTCTATTAAAACATTCATTGTGGAAAATTGCTTGATAAATGTTTCACCTGCTTCCTCATAATTTTAATGGTACTTGTACATACAACACAGGATGCCTTTGACTATACCCACGTGTCTGCAAATAAAGTCATATTACCATGGCTATTTATTTATGTGAAGGAGGATATTTCTATTATGTAATGTCTACACAGAAGCTGCATTTCAAGGGCAGAACATGAGGAATGGTGCTCATCCCCTTACTGCAGTGAGTGCCCCATCTTTGCAAATGCCATCTTGTGATGTTCCATTAAGAGACTGTGATATTTTTAAAGTCCTTCTTAGTATTCAACACTCCCTATTGTCCTGCACTCCTGCTAGGGAAATAATTTGACAATGAAACTTGATATAATGACTTGTAAATACTTTTCTAAGAAATGAGAAAGTTGTACCAAAGTCAGAAAACCAGTATTCGCACAGAAGCAGGAAAGGGAAGAACAGCAACACAAACCAAAGCACACGAGGCTGAACTAGGATTTTTTCTTTAGTAGAATATTCTGCAGTGTTCAACTGATTAGTCAGCCAGACCATATACTCAACACATCAATGATAATATCCTATACTCTGAACAGTATATACATGTCACAACAGTGAATAGCATCACACTCAAGTTTTCAAAACTATGTGAGATACAGGACAGTCTGTACTAAGTATGATGCTCCATTTGTTGCTCATGAGCTATGACATTAACTATATTCTGAAATTATGCTTTCCTACTCACCTGTATTGTTACAATGACTTCCAAAATTTTAAAAGGTAAAAAATACATGCTCTGCAATTTTGCTTATTTTGTTTTCAAGAAAGAAGTTACCGTAACTACACATCCTTCCATAAATCATTGCAATGTTTTATTTGTTTCACTGATAGTTACATGCATGACTTCCAAAGAGAACTGTCTAATATAAAGAAGTCTATCCTGAGAGCCATATGCCTTGCCACCTCCAAATTTCAAAAATTAATAGAAAACAACAGCTTTCACTATAGTTTTCTTTCCACAAAGCACAGCATTAAGAAAGGTCTTAATTCAAAATATGCTGTATACTCTCCTCTTCCTTTACCAACAAAGCTCTGGGTTCAGAATGAGCATGTAACAGCTACTATAATGGGGTGGGACCAATACTGGTGATCTAATTTTGACGTCACCAAAATAAACAAAAAGTTGGTGGAAATTTACATTTCTTTCAGCATTTGCATAAAAGGAGAAAATTCCTTAAGGCCAAGTCAGTCAGCCCTTGCTGGGGTTATCAAGACAGGATATCAACAGCATGTTTGATTTCTTCAGTTGGCTCATTTGAAAACAAGACAGTATCAACTTTTTTTTTAATATTATGCTATTATTTTAAAATCTTTGAGTAGCTATGCTGAACTTGAGTTATGGAGGAAAAAAATAGAATAATTTCTGCTTTTTTAATCAAGATGAGATCCCTGTTTAAGTCTACTCCAAGCAGATGTTGTTTCATAACAGTCTGTACAGTGTTTTAAAGGGACATGCAGCCATATATTCCAGGTGATGCAATGAAGCACAGAACAGTCATCTTTTTGCCTTCTTCTGAGGAACTTTTTGTTTACACATCCAAATCAGATAGAATCCAGCCACCCAATTGGCTATAAAACACTAAACTTGAAGCATGGTATGCTTTTGATAATGAAATTTTTTTATAGACATGTAAAATATACAAATAAAAATTAACTTGGAGCATTCACCTTTTATTTTTACTTTTTCTTAAGCAGAATTGGGCATTTTGTTTTAAATCTATTTATATATGTCTACTTACATTTATTCTCAACCTACTGGTTTTGTGTGTCTTAGGACTAGCCTCTGCCAGATGCCTTATGCTGCTGCATCTATCACAACAAAGTCTTTTTTCTCTTTCAAAAGAAATACAAGATGAAAGATACAGCCTTCTGCTCAGAAAAAGGTTTTAAGGCACCAATGCCAGGATGATTTAAGTTCTTGCTGTGACAAACACACATCACTGTGATGAAATACAGTTTTCAGAAATTCATGAATATATTGGTTAATCTCAGTTCTGCTATTGCTACAGGGCAGAGTATATAATTTTCTTTCGGCTTTCTAGGCTCACAGAGGTATTTTGAGCACTGTTTCTGAGTAGTTAAAGGGCTGTCACAAGGAAACACCGAACACTACCAATGTGGTATTTAACTTCAGTTGTGTATTATTAAGCAAGCCTTACATCCCAATGAAATCTGACAGTATGATTGTCAGACTCCAGCAGGCTTTCTATTTACCAACACCACTAATAGATTTTAAATTTTAAAAAACACCAAAACAAAAAGCCCTAAGAAAAAGCCTAGAAATTCGGTGCTTTATTTTAACTTGTCTGCTTATATGCTACTTTTCCTTTTAGTATTTTCTGGAAAAACTGATGTTGAATGACAGTTTCAGTCAACAATAGTTATAATATTTATAACAGTTTGGAACACAAGCTTCGGATGCCTTTTTCTCTGTAATTAATCATTCAAGTTGCTGTATCATTTTATAAAAACTCCTTGATAGTCCTTTGATGTTACTGTTACTCGAGGCAACAAAAAGAACCCATGTGGTTTCCACTGTTAGCTTTTTTACAACAAAACACAGCATGAATGAACCTGTGTATGGCTTTGGATCAATCAGTAAATCCTCCTGAATCTCAATGCCTCCAGCTTCCAGTTCAGTTTAACTTGTCTACTACAAAGAATGAAAAAAATTAATCTTGTTATTCCTACATAATAGAAGTATTCGATTTATACAGGACTGTAAGTTTTTAACACATCTCAAGGGCTCAGAAGTCTTGGTGTTTAGGTTATTTAGTATTAATAAGGATTTTTAACTCCTCTGTCACCTTAAACCTGGATTTCTGCTCCAGCTTACGTTTTGCTTTAGCACACCATTTTGAAAACAGCAGAAATTTAGAAGTTAGTTTCCAAAATGATCAGATGTCCTTGGCTTGGGGGTACCAAGGTCTGCCAGAGGCTCAAGAAGAATGGCAGGAAGCAACAGCAACAGCAGGTATTCAATGTGAAAGCTCTTCTGACAGGGCTGTACACCCCTCAGCCCTGCTCCACAGCTTTGAAACCAGCCCAACACGAAGATCTCAATTATCATCGGAGCTGCCTCAGTAAACAAACACTCACATTAATGCCACCTGACACACACACACACACCCACACACACACCCACACACACGAGAGTAATCAGCCATCTCCAAATGCTGACAACAATTAGCTGTCTGCAGGGCACTACTGAAATGGCAGCAGACTGGCTGGCAATATGTGTCCATGACAGTTTTCCAAGGAAAGGGAGCCACTGTTTCCAGAGTCCTGCATATGCTGAGTAAAAACTGAGCATTGAAATAAGTTTCTGTTTTTACGGAATCATGAAAGATGAAGAGACAAAAAGGCAATGCAGTTTTCTGATCACAGGCCTGGGATTTTCAAGTCAACAGAGGTTTTATATAACCAGCCCTTTCCAGAACTGTCTGATGGAACAGAAGTGTTGAGTAGCATATCCCACCTGTGTTTATTGGAACTGCTCTTCTATCACACTCAAGATCTATCTCTAGGTGCAGTTACATACCTATCTCTTTTCTGTGAAGCTCAAAGATAGAGGATAAAACTGGGCTGCTGATAGGCATGGACCTTAGTCTTCTCCAGACATTTGAAGATTCTCCTACCTTGTAGCAGTATGCAAATTTTCTGAAGCACAGAGTCCAGAGGGAATACTCTCAGCTACAGCTAATATCAGAATGGAACATAGGCCAGGATTCTCTCTTAAACTAAAGAAAAGTAAGGCTGCACTCTGTTAGGTCTAAGAACTTGCATACAAAGTACTTTTAAACACAGATTATTAGTCTTTATGAACACTTGGAATATTTTGCAGCCTGTATCAAGCCACAGACAGGTCTCCTGGTTCAGCTGTACTGGTTAGAAATGTTACCAACACCAGCTCCTCAATGCCCTTCAGATGCAAGTTACTGCTGAGCACTGCCAAGGGATAAGGCTGTATAACAGATCCAGACGGGACTAGATGGATTAGACTGTCTAGAGCAGCCTATGTCCAGGTGACCACATCAGCTGGTAGCAATATATGATATATGATTAACAAGAAACCTTCAGAGAAAAGATCCTGACTGCATCTGAGTGATGTGTTGAGGTTTTTGGGGTTTTTTTGCTGATGGATTTTGTTAAGTGATGTCTTTACTTCAGATTTTATGAAAACATTTTTAACTAGTCTCAAAACAAGCAATACAGCTGTTCTCTTTCACAAATTACAGTTTATCATCAAAGCATTCACTTTCTAGGAGAAAGCTGCTTCAACAGTCTAAACCTGAATCAAGAGTACTTTATAATGGATTTGGCTGGTGCCAATGACTTTACATAAAAGATAAAATAAAACTTGACACTGGCATCAAAAGCCAGCTGACAATTACTTCAGCAGACAATGAACAAAAAGATGTCTTACAACACAGCCTCTGCCACAGCACTTCAGTTGACTTCAACTTACACATAACACATAGGAAGATTGAAGTTTCCAGCAAAAATCTTTACCCTTTACTGAAGAATTGATTCAAAACTCAAAATGAACTACTTACAACTGACCTCTTTACACTCCTGCTTGAACCTGAGAATTACTGCATGCATTAAACATCAGGATATACAATTCACCATCATAAATATGCAGGTGATCTGCATAATGCTAACAATCTGTACATCAGGCTGTTTCAGCTGCGCTGAACATAACCCTAGATCAACTGTTGAGAGATACCAAATCCTTAGTAACATCAACTTCTCCAAAAAGTAAATGCTTTAGCACTGCTATATAATTAATCACCAAGGCTTTCATCTGATTCCTAAGGAACAAGCTCTCAAAATTATTTCAGAACTACTTTGCATTTTAAATTATCATCTTTTCTGCACACAGGCATTTATGCTTTGCACCTCATCAGAAAAAACAAGATAAGCATGGTTAAACACATTTCAAGGTTGCCAAGATAAAAGAGCTATGGGAATGCTACCTGATGTGGAAAATTATACAATTTTCAAAATTTCTTTGTTAATTCAGGAAAGAAAGTGGTGGTACAATGCTAGAATTTTTGTGGAGACCTGGACCCTCAAGTTAGTAGGCTCCAGATAAGAACAAATCTCATTCTTTTCCACAGAAATACTCAAGAAAAAAACTAGAATATCACAGAGGGCAAATCAACAGCTAGTAAATAAGACACTTACTGGTAAAATATATTTGCTATGAAACAGCAAATACTTGTTTTATGTTCAATAAAGTCATCTTGGTTATATTTTTATGCCCTAGAACTATCAGTTAATGTGCAAATAATGGGACTGCTTAGACTACAGTAAAAAAAAGCACAATGAAATGCCATGAGTTTGTTTCTTTTCTTAATATTCAGGATGAGTAAGTATAACAACCTTTAAAAAGCGTAGAAAATGCAGCTATAAAAGCAAAGGCTACACAAACAAAATAGACATATAGCTCTTATTCATCCCTTCCATCTAAAACATGAGAACTTTTATTACCAATTGCTATTTAGAGAGATCGTAAATGAAAAACTTTTCAGACAAATGTACTTCCTTTTTCTTTCTTATTTTAAGTTTTAACTTTGGGCTGAAACCCATGGTATGTCCACCTGATTCTAAGTAATTGAGATAGCACTTGGTAAGGAATTGGAATTTATTACCTCCCAGATTTGATGCAATAATAAATCACACAAGACTCAAGTCTACTAGAATATGAAATTAAAGGGGTTTCAGATAAGCAGTCAGGAAGCTTTTTAGGCAAATCTAGTTTAGTTCACATTTGCAGAGGACTAATGCTATGAATGCAGAAGGTTATAATACAGTAATAGATGATAACCTCTTAAGGACTGACTTGACTGTTTAAGGAGTTATCCTACTTGTTGAATGAAATAAAGAGAAAGTAGAAAAGGAAAGGTAGAAACACAGGTAGGAAAAAAAAAAAGAAAAATAACATAGACAGAAAAAGACATAGTAGTGGCATTCTGTCATCACAGTTCATACTACAAGTTTTGTCAGTGGAGCTATCCTAGCAATGTCCCTTCCTGGGGATAAAGCCTGTCCTAGCATCAGGAGCGCTTCTGCTGCAGACAGGGAAGAACTTGCAGCAGAAGATGCCTTTTGCATATCAAAATGCAGCAATACAGTGAATTTTGCTGGCCAGGTATCTTTGATAGGGATTAGCCAGGACCTTAACACATGGTGATAAACCAGCAAAACCCTGTAGCATAATTTGAGTCAACAGGACATAATTCTATCATCAAAAATGTGAACAGATTGCAGAGATCACTCTTGGATCAAGGTAGTTTGGAAAGATACTTTAAAAATGTATAGTTAAATAACCAAAGAACAGTCCTCTAACCATGGAGAGAGCAGGAAGAACAAAGTGATATGACATTTGAGAACTCTATGACCATGTAATGGAAAAATAACAACTTTTGGAAGCTCTAATCTACAAAAAGGTAACCGGATGATATTCATGGTGCTTTATTCTCAACTTAACATACTATATTACTTGTACACCCCTTACTGAAACAGTGTGGATTCACCTCAAACTGTAAATATTTATAAAATAATAAAATTTCAACTAGGGAAATGTTTCCCATTTACTCAGTCATGGTCTCTCTGTCCCCTCCATTTCATTCTTCCATGCTAATATCAGCTACTCTCTAAGATGGGATGTCCACACTTCTGTATTATACTTCAGAAGGTGTTCAACAAAGCATCTTTAGAAACACTAGATAGAAGCAGCAAGTAATCATTTGGGAATATGTCAATTGGAATTTCCTTTCTAGCATTGTTCCAAGCCATCAAGCAAATCCTTATCCTTATCAACCAAACAGAACAAAAAATAACCATGCCATGATAAAATCAGTGGCCTCACATTTCAGAAGGTTCAAAAGTTATTGCTTTATACATATCTGTCTGTAACATTTTGCAATCTGGACAGTAAACCAAGGAATCCTCAAAGGAACAAAATACAGAGTAATCGAATTTACCAATTGTGACAAAAAGTAATGTACAACAAATCTTATCTCAGCACACCCTGGTGAAATGAAGTTACAGATTGCTAATGTTTATTTCAGCATGTTCACCATGGTAACTGAAATAACTGCATATTTAGGTTTACAAGATTTCCTTTTTTTTCCAGATTGGATCTGTTTTCTTATGAACAACAATTTAAAAGAACCATCTGCACACATCCCTCAATGGAAAGAATAAAATCAGCTTCACAGAACATACCTATGATGGCCAATATGTCTTGCTCTTTTAATGTGTCCAACTCCCTTACATCCTGCTGTGGGACACCCTCCATGCTCTAAAGCTTCCACCAATTCCAAGGGACCTGCATGCAAGGTGAAATTACAAATGAGATTTTTAAAACTGATCTAATATTTTAAAGCTATATAAATAGGCACGAATACCAGTGCACTGTAGTAAGCATGAGGAAATAACTAAACAGAAATACTTTAATAATACATTCTCTAAAAGCATGATGGAGATTTAGACAACCTAATCCACTAGAGAAATAATTTTATTCCATGCAATTAAATCTCTACAACAGAACTACATCTATATAAAGAACACAAATCTTCAGGAGCTGCATGACATCAAATTTCCCTTCTGCTGTCTACTTCTGGCTGGAACCTGATTGTTTTGCAAGAGCACAGAAAAATAAGTTAGTCTATGTCTGTTCCTAAAGACTAGGATGTGTTTGAAATGTGTACTGTCCTCACACATATTTTAGCTGAAGTTTTCCAGTAAAAAAGATGTGAAAATGAAGGCTGAAAATACTACTAAAAAGAACAATTTTTTATTTTTTCACTCTTTTTTTACTTTTACACTTCTCTGAATTTATGTGTCTATCTGATTTTCATCAACCTGTAATAGTGATGCCTGCAGAGACATTAAAGGATGCATGCCAAAAGGAGCTTTGAGGCTCAAGCAAACATAATAGACAACCCACAGTTCCATAGCAAGTGAGAGACAGCCGTGCTCCAGTGCATGACACTGGGAACACCTGCTGTGCCTCTGCAAGTGTGCACTGTCCCTCTCTAGTACCAGCTCTTCTTAAAAAAGCACATGAACTTGTATCTCCCCCTACAGATAACAATACAGGCATGAAAAGGTCTATTTAAATATTTTTCCAGATGAAAGATTTTTGCTCGCAGATGGATAATGAAAGGCAGAGAATTATTATGTATAATTAGAGCCATCTAAAAGCTTTTTTTACCAAATGCTCCAGCTATGCAAATATTACAAAACTATCTCTACACTGAAGTCCAAAGACTTCTATAGCCTTTAATGATTGTAATGGATGAGAGAACAGGGAATTTCACCTTCTCTACCTTTATGCAGAAATCATGCCTATAATGTAGCAAGTAAGTGGACTCAGAGGAAGAGTTATCTGAATAGGGATGTTTCCATAAAGAGAAGTCCTGCTTCACTGATGTTCTGATTTTGAAAAAATTAACTCATTATAAATGTTCTGTCTTCACTTAAGAAATCTGAACTCCTTAAAAATGTAATTTAAAAACTGGTTGTCCCTGTTTATGTGAGAAGCTGCTGCTTGCATCACTGTGGAACAATGTTAAAATCAACACCAATACTTGGCTCTTAATTCCCTAACTGCTATCAGAAAGGTCATAATCTTTCACAATGACTTAATTACATCTGAAAACAGTATGAATACATGAATATTGGGAACTGCTGCAGACTAATATTGCTAACATTGCACAGCATTCACACAAAGCTTCTAACGTGAAAGTCAGGGATCTGGACATCATTGTTGAAAATCTTATCATACTGACTGAGGCAGAAACTGTCTTGCAAAATATTTACTTCCCTCCTCATGAAACTCTTGCACTAGTCTGGAAATGCCTTTTAACTTACCTGGAAACAATAATTACATTTTTGTAATATTCTACATGGTAATAAAACAAAGTCATATTGTTGGATTAATATTTTATTCAGTATTTGCGTAGATTATTGCTTTTCCTGTTTAATAGATGGTCAACTTCCTCTCCTGTCATATTATCCATCTTAGTTTTTGTAGCTTAAGAGAAATTTATTTCTCCCAGTCACATCCTAAAAGGGATGAACAGTGCTGTGCCTCCTGAGCCATCCCTAGAGGAGATGACATGTGATGGGCATCTGTACATTGTTTCTTCTGATGCCTCCAAAAACAAGAATTTCCATATTTTATACTCCCACCTGGGCTAAGGTTTTTATTTATATATCAATCTTACATAATAGAAATGTTTCAAACTCATTCAGCTCTTCTGCCATATGATACAATTTTTATTTATGTGGCCACAGACTACTTTTCCCACTGGGCTGCTCGTTCAGCACACAGGACAGCACATCTCAGATTAAGAAGCAGCTATGCAGCATCCTGTCTTCTGCTCGTTATTCACTTTGTGCTTTGGCACTTATGGCACTCTATTCAGATTCTGAAGGCAGAATGATTAACTTCCTAACAGGCAGTCATCACTGTACTGCTGGAGTGCTCAGTAAACTAATGAATATACTCTGATCACACCCTGGATAGGAATAATTTCTTCTTGGCATTTAGAGACATTGAATTGAGGTACTGTCATTTTCAGGTAACGCATTCACACTGTGTGTGACTTATCCCAGTTATTTTACATTGATTTTTTTTCTGACTACTTGGCATTGCTCAGCATTTCTTATTTTCCAAGTACAGTTGTTTCTGACCTTGTTACAGCTGTGAATACTCAGCACTTGTGCAAACTGTACCTCAGAGTCATTATATAAACCAATCTCAGAGATAAACATTCACTTAAAAACTCATCTGTTCAAAGTTTGGCTAAAGTGATTTCACTGCCATTATCCAGAAACAGAGTGGCCTAGACAGGGATATATTTACCAAAAAGTCTCTTCTCCCTGCAATCTCTCCCACTTCTTCAACAAGTAAAACAAAATCCCCAGAGAGGACAAGCTGGTAAATCCAATGTTATTATTGGTACCATGCTTCTGTTAGATTTATTTTCAAAGTGGGCACCATTAATCCTTTTTTGCTCAGCTGAAGAAGAAAAGGAAGTTAGCTGTTTTTGAGGATTTGCCACAGCATTTGAAAGCAGTGCTTTCTCAGTGCACTCTGGACTCCTTTGAGCCAAAAAGCATAGTATCCATCAAGAGAGATGTGAACAAAGGATCTTAAGAGTGATATCCTACCCCTACTGAGTGCCACAGCAGTTTCAGTGCTGGCTTTGAGAAGGCCAGGATTTTAAACAACAAATCTTTTACATTACTTCTGGTTTTGACTGTGGTTCTTGTATTTCCATTGCAGTAAGGGTCAATAAAGCCATCTACTGAAAAGTGATTAATTACTGACTGTTGATTTTGCACTAAATGTCACATTTGCAATTATTTTGCATATCCTAGAGGCTTCTTTGAATGGCACTGGCAGGGGAAAAAAGATAGCACAGCACAAATGCCTTTTACCATCATTACATTACAGAGTGGTTTCCCTTACTAAGTGGGGGCTGAAGAGGGTGTCCAGTTTTCATACACCAGCCTGCAGGATGGATATCAGGGCTATCAACATCAGTCCAATAATCATAGATACTATCCCAGCCATCAAAATGAACCTAAAATACAAACAGAATAGTGCATTTTGGATCAGGAAAATTCTCCATAAAATCAGTTTACCTGAGTAGATTCTAAAAATGACATGTCCATTAGAGAAGTCACTTTCAGACAACTATTTAAGTTACATAGAAAATACATGTACATTACATTCTGGACCCAGGCATACTCTCACTAAAGTAAAGAGTAAACAACCATAAGTCATATGATTGTTTACTGTGTTATAGGCTCAAATCCCAGGAATAATGCAGTTCTCACATTAGTTCTCACATTGATACTTAAATTTAAGCATGAATTTCTGCCTTTTTCATCTCTCAAAAAACCAAACAGAAATCCAAATGTTTTTAAATCTTCTGTTTGAACTGGACTTAAGAAGAGCAGAGCAGTAAGCCGAGGACTACAAAAGTGGAATTTATCTATAAAAAACAAACAATCCCCCCCATCATACAAGCAACAATTTTACTAACATCAGACTATACAGGACTGAAGAGTTGAAACTGAAGAGAAGATGAAGCATGTGACTTCGCAGGACAGCACCAGTATGGGTTATGCACCCACTTTTTCACATGAAAGCTAAATATCTTCAAATCTTGCATGACCTCTGTACCAGTAAATTCCTCAGATCTCTCACGTGCACATGTGTGGATGCAGGTACACACAGAGACATGCAAACAGAGCTCTTTCAACATACACTACAGAGACAAATTACTGCCCTAGAAGCTACAAATCCTGTCATTTAATACATTAGACTGGAGAGTGAGTTTTTTCTTTGTTTTGGGATGGGGTTTGTTTGTTTCCTTCTTTTTTATTAGTTTTGCGTATCCAACTTAAGGCTGAAAATATGTAGGTGTGAAGATACTAGTTCTGATGGCTTCCTACCAGCAGTTAATTCAGATGATTCAAAATGAAATGTCAGCTGCATCTCCTACTTGAAATAACAGGTATGCCTAGTAAATTTGTACAAACATCAAACACACAGATCCTCCCTTTCGAATTGGATATCTGGTATGTGTTAGCCCCTCTAACACTTAAGGGCTTCAGAGTGGAAACCGGTTTTGTGCAGTGAAAGAAAATTAATTCAAGTACACAACTTCTGCAAAATACATTCAAAATACGTTAATTTAGCTTAATCCAATCCAAAGCCCATAATTAACAGAAACTTCAGAATTTCAGAAATTACTGACAAGGGACAAGAGATTAGGGCTCTTTCATATCTCTCATATATCTCTCTCTTCCCCTTGGAAACTTATAGATTCAGTTAACCTGGACCAAATATTTTATGGTCCCTAATACAAATATCAAAGCAGCCCTTTGACACTTGATATTAAATAATCACATTTCTTGACAGAATAGACAATTGTCTCCCATCAACTATTCTCAAAGCAATTTTCCAATAGGTTCAACTCTGCTTTCTAACTACCCATCTCAGCACAAGTAAGAGGACAATGAAACAATCCATTCCAAAGGAATTATGCATATATCAATTAGTGAAAAGCAAGAGCAAAAGCTGAGCAGAACAGAACAATACCACCCATTTCCTTCCATGGTTAATTTTGCAACTACAGGATTTTGGTTTTACAAAGTCCTCATAGCTTACTTAAGCAGGATAGTACAATAAGATAGAGAAACTTACTTTTATTCTATAGTCATCAGTATCTACAATAGTTGCTACTCTGATAAATACTGGATTTCTCTTGTCAACCACTTCAAGTTTCATGTTTTTCTGAAAGCCATGAGAAGGTTTCTAGAAAAGAAGAACAATACTGTGTGAAACAACAAAACCTCAAAATCTGATGCAGTTTTAAAATGCATATAATCTGCTGTCCCTCTACTAGAAATTCAAGCATAAAAACATAATTCAAACTAGTGTTATCAATATTGTGAAAAAAATAACTACTCTGAGATTCCAGGTTCTACTGATGTTGACTGGATTCAAGCCATCCAAGCATGAAAATGGCTATCTTTAGTTTGAATCAGTTTTTTCCTAAATTCTCTAGAAAAATTTTCCTAGAGATTTTGGCCAACAGTTTCATTGCAGTATTTAATAAAGCATTACATACCAGCTGCCTGAAATGTCTATGAAATTGTCTACAGGAAACATATTTGTTCTTTCTGATATGTATTTTTGTTTCAGGAATCAAACCCTTTTTCAGTCTCCTACTGAATACATGACTAATCCACAGCATAACAGTAACAAATGGGACCAAATGCTTGGGTTTGTAATACTATTTTGACAAAATTAGTGTCTTTGGTAGGAGTATCAAATTTTGTGTTTGTCATCTGCAGTTATGAAAACTACAGCAAAATTATTTCCATTTTAAAGGAACATATTCACAAGACAAGTTATGAGGTTTATTCTAATTTCTCAGGAAAATAATGTAGGACTTCCCAGAGTATTGCTGTTTTTCCTTCAGCTGCAGCTTAGGAACTCAATTTTCTCCCATAATACAACACAAAACACTTTCTCAGATATAACCAAATAACTTCCTAATCCTTGCTCAGGGTAATTGTGCTGAGAATGTAAGATTGAGAAACATTACTGACAGACACACCTTGGGGTGATAAACTGCAGATCATTAATAACCTCTGGTAATCTACCGACCCCAGTTTACAAACAACACATTCTACATTTTGTTAATCCAGCTCTTAGCAAAATTGAGAATTGATGTCCCCAATTTGAAAAGCTGAGGCAAACATGCTTCAGTGTGCTGAGAGACAAGGGCTGGGAGCTACCAGCCACCCAGTGCTGGCTCCAACTGCAATCCAAGAGGATCAGAGGGATGGAGCACCTCTCCTGTGAGGAAACCTTGAGAGAATTGGGTTTTTGCAGCCTGGAAAAGAGGGGTGATCTAATTGCAGCCTTCCAGTACCTGAAGGGAGCCTACAAGAAAGATGGAGAGGGGTCTTTTTACAAGGGCATGTAGTGACAGGGGAAATGATTTCAAACTATAAGAGAGTAGGTCTAGATCAGATATTAGGAAATAATACTTTACTGTGAGGATGATGGGGCACTTGAACAGTTTGCCTAGAACTGTGGGTGTCCAACCCCTTGAAGTGTTCCAGGCCAGGCTGGATGGAGCTCTGAGCAACCTGGTCTAGTGAAAGGTGTTCCTGTCCATGGCAGGGGGATTGGAACCAGATGGTATTTAAGGTCCTTTCCAGCTTAAGTTATTGTGTGATTCCTTTCTGCAGCAGTGACCATCACTGAAATCTTAAGAGCTCAAAAAGATGGATCACTGAAAGAAACTAACAAGTACAAAGATAAAACAAAAGGATGTTTCCCACAAACACCATAGTTAAGCTGGGGAGCTGCCTGCAGATGCTGCCCACATGCACTTTTTGCAAGCTTGCAGAAGAGAAAGTCTGCTAAAGGGCATTGAAAACAAGCCCAAGACAATGGACTAGATGGATAAGCAGACTAACCTCTTACATTCATTTTTACACTGTATCTATTGCATCATAGAAAATGTACAGAAATACAAATCTTCAAAATATATTATCATGACTCAGTAGCTATCTCTTTATTTGTAATAAGTAGGCAGTAATTTTCCATAGCAAATTACACTCATTAGTAATACATTTGTAGCATTTAATCCCATTTATAATAATTAAAATAATACAGTAATAGTTATTTATAATAATCTGATTTCTAACAGTGAACTGAAACTTACATAAAAATAAACCACCTATTATGCAACTAATTAATTGGATACATTTGGAAACATAGGAACACCATATATGTATTATCTTCTTAAATTAATTAACTACATGAACTTAAAAGCATGAAAGAAATTTAAGCATTTTCTCACCACTTTAAAAGCCCTTGCAGGTGCAGGTAATGAACTGGTTTCTTCCAAATACTTTTCCCAAGAAAAATGCTTAGCGTGTGGATAATCTGGCACAGAGGAAATATGAGCAAAATTAAACACAGCAGTGCAAAAAAAAATTAAGTTAATATCTAATTTACAGAGTGACTAGCATTTTTATAATACTGTTTTGATTTATACATTGGACTTACAAAATAATTGCAAGAAAGGCTCTTCTAAACAGTCTCTGATAAATTCACTATACAGGTTAAAAGTGTCAACAACCCTCTCATACACACTACTGAGTAGCTATTGTACACAATTGCTTTGGATATGAGAATATTTTGTGATTCTCTCTGCAATATAAATAATGTGACTGGAAAAATCTGTCTACTTAACTGAGGAAATTAATTCCAGTAAAAAACAGTCATTCAGTGGTAAAAAATCTAATCAGTGATAACTTTGTACCACAGCTGAGCACATCTGACTACTAATTACTCTTTTACTGAGCAATTTTTAACTAAATTTCTAACAAAATATCCTGGACATTTATGAATAATCTACAGACATCATCAAAGAAGATCTTGCTTTTCTCAGAAAATGTCATGTTAATAAACACTCTAGGGAAGAAACACAAAGACAGCCTGGCTGTTAAAGAAAAGGCAGTGCCTCTCTTTCACCTTTACCCTGCACCAGAAGCTTAACTTGAAGTTTAAACGTTAGTATTCATAAGCTAGAAAAGAACAAAACCGATTCTAATTTGTTTTACAAGGAATTCACGGAATAATAGGCTGCAATTAACCTCCTGACAGACAGATTGCTTATGACTTTTCAAGATTGCTGGCTATTAAAATTTTTGTCAAAGTCAGTTTTAACCAATTAAAACTTTCCATGTTCTCAGACCCCAGATGCCAGTTTCTGCAACAGGGCATTTAGGTCATCAGCCATACACAGCAGTCCTGAAAAACAGTCTCAAGTTTCACACTAATGAATACATTTCCTTTCTTCTTTATCATCTCTTTCATAGCATTTTCCTTCATTCAAAGATCCTTTACAAGTTTGATTCCTTGATCACGTAAGGCAATTTTCTCATCCATCCATTATCTTGGACACTCAGTTTACATGAAGATGCTTCTCTTAAGCAATGATATGCACCTGGAATTTGTTTTATCAGTATTTTCAGAATGTGAGTCTTACAGTACATGTCTGCCATTCAGCCAAAAATATAAACTTGTTCAGATTTCAAAGGAGGTCTTTCGTGAATAGATGTCTTTTTACTAAATCAGTATATATTTGCATACTTAATACCTAACATCTATTATACTTCTATTTTCAATATATTAAGTCCTGTAAAAAAACCTTACAACTCTGCAAATATCAATTCCTCATTACAGAAGGAAAAAAAGTCAGGAGAGGTACAAGAAATCTTATTGAAAACTTACTATTGTATTTTAATGATGCTAGCTGACTACAGCTACCTTAAATCTTTCAGACATGTAACAAGATACAAACCTGGTGGGGTGATAAGAGTTCTTTTATGTTCTTTACACCATCCAACAGGATGAATATGTGGGCTAGCTGCCTCACACCTGGAGGAAGGAGAGAAAAAAAGGGCCTGAAATTGCAGCTCTTCAGACATCCTATTATGCTTACAAACCAAGACCTACAAGAGAGACAAATTCCAAACAACCAACAACACCTTCAATTTAAGCTGCAAACATAACCTGAAGACAGGAACTTGTCTAACACAGACTTGTTACCACCTATACAAGCATAAGGCTTTATTTACAGTTTTGCTGGAAGACCAAGAAAATCAAGTCCTTTAAATTAGTGGTAGATCTCTTTTGAGAAGTTGTGATGCTGGATCTGAAAAATTTACAAGCAGAGACTCTTGGTAGAATCATGTTGGCTAGTTGCAAGAACATCATAATCCCATCAATGACAGATGGAGTCTTGCAATGCCAAGAACAAAATTTGAAACCAAAAGCTTAAAGATCTTGGTTAATGGTCCAGGTTGCA
The DNA here is from genome assembly GCA_013397375.1 of Toxostoma redivivum. NCBI lineage: Eukaryota > Metazoa > Chordata > Aves > Passeriformes > Mimidae > Toxostoma > Toxostoma redivivum. Next base: position 706,247 of record VXBI01009112.1, read on the forward strand.
CCTGGAGGCAGAGGAGAAAATCACTTATAAGTGCAACGCACTGCCAATAGCAAGCAAAAATTGAAAACTTGATTCTGAGTGGCTTAAATGGAGCTATAAACATGTTACTCCAACCCAGCAGCACATAAGCAAGGTCTGAGAGAAAAACTACAAAAAAACCCCAAAAAACCAAAAAAACCACCACAAAACAAAAAACAACAAAACAAGCATTTTAGGCCGCAAACTACATGAAAGAATTAGTGATCCAAGACTGCAAACTGCTCTTAAAAAACAGATCAAANACAATAAAACGCAGTGTATATAATATATGATGTATATACTATAATTATTATATTAGTACTCTATATTATTACTAAAGGCAAAAAGTAAGACTGATCTACAGGAAAAGTAAAAAGCTGTCAGGCTCTGCTGTGAAACATGCCCCATCCCTACGTCTGCATTGATACTTACTGATGGTTTTTGAGTTGACTGGACGATTGACAGCACTTTTTAAATTAAATACATCGTATTTATGGAGCCAGGACGACTAAGAAACATGCTTCTGACAAAAAAGGCCAGCATCACTCTGCATGGCACTGCACTACATCATGCAAACACACTGTTTGCCTCTATTTAGCTGAAAACTCATCTATTATAACCATGTAATACCCACGTAGATCTGCCCTTAAGGACCTTGCTTCTCTTAGGAGCCTGCCCCACCCAATTTATTCTTCAGTAAGGTAAATTCAGTATCACCTCTCTCCTCCACTATTTCCCATCCCTAAAGGTGTTTCAGTAGCTGACATTAAATATTTCTATCTATGCCCTCCCCTGTTCTGGAGAACCCCACCAGCATTTCCATCTCTCCAGTGGCCATGAGCTCAGTGTCCCACCCACTCCAAGGACCCAGCAAGTGAAGCCTGAGTAAGTGGAAGTAGCTAAGGCCTTCGTTCCCAGTTCCCCAGGGACAGATCAAGAAACCAAGATTAAGCAGCCAAGCAATAGCCCAGATTCAAACACGGTGTCTCCTTCTGTGTTTTCCAAACAGTTCTCAAAATACTTAATGAGAAGACAAGCAGAGAGCAACCATGCATGAAGACACACACCTCATATATTAATCACTGAGCAAAATACCAAACCACTCGTGATCCGGTTTCTATTTAATCCCTCTTTCAAGTCAATGTCTCCATCATTAGGCTGGAGAATAATAGGTATTCTCTCCACTTTCCCTCTACCTGAGTTACTAACATAAAATACCCAACAGTGTGGGGCTGCTCTCTCTGAGTGCTATAAAAGAATTGTTATCTGTATCAACCCAGAAAGTATTAGCATGCTGGAAGTTGAAATTAATCAATCCCTTTAATTAGCAATATTAATTTAAATACTTCTAAAACATCACAGGCTGATAATGTGCAATACCTAAGAGGGTGCAATGAACTGGGCATGAGAGAAGAAACTAAAGGTAAATTATGCAGGCACTCCACAGTCTTAAGATTCAAAATGCCAGGTCTGCAGATCTGGAACACAAACATATTTTAGGGATTGCAAAGGGAAACACAGCACAGAAAAGGTTGTGGACGGGACCCTGTGCTATACCAGATTGCAGTTTTGAACCTTCACTGCATTAAAGAAAAATGAAGGACCACATCATACTTGAAATACATGGAATAACATTTTCTTTTTTTTTTTTAAGAAGATTTTTTTAAAGAATAACATTT
>VXBI01009112.1:709414-751177 GCA_013397375.1 Toxostoma redivivum
GTATTAGCATGCTGGAAGTTGAAATTAATCAATCCCTTTAATTAGCAATATTAATTTAAATACTTCTAAAACATCACAGGCTGATAATGTGCAATACCTAAGAGGGTGCAATGAACTGGGCATGAGAGAAGAAACTAAAGGTAAATTATGCAGGCACTCCACAGTCTTAAGATTCAAAATGCCAGGTCTGCAGATCTGGAACACAAACATATTTTAGGGATTGCAAAGGGAAACACAGCACAGAAAAGGTTGTGGACGGGACCCTGTGCTATACCAGATTGCAGTTTTGAACCTTCACTGCATTAAAGAAAAATGAAGGACCACATCATACTTGAAATACATGGAATAACATTTTCTTTTTTTTTTTTTAAGAAGATTTTTTTAAAGAATAACATTTTCTTCTTTTTAATTTTTAAATCTGAGAAATATTTTACATGATGTCTAAAACTCAGTATGGATAAATTTCAACAACAGAAATGCAGGCTGGATGCCTCAGAACATAGTCTCACAACAAGCACTCCTCTAGCCTTCTACCTAAACAGAGTGAAGCACTAATGATGAAAAATACTGGCCAACATAACATCGTTATCTTCTGGCTATATATATGAAACAGTTCTGCTAGTATTTCTTTGTCATGACGCCAATCAGATAATTCCCAGCAGATAAAACCTACCTTAGACAGACTCTTTAATGGCTCTGGCAATAGCCAAGGATTCAATTCGGTTCATGAATACCAATCTTTTGGTCTTCTATAATATATAAAGCTATACTGGATGTATTTAATATTTATAGTACCACACCAGATACTCCCTAAATCTCTGAGGTTGCCATCAATAAAAGAAAGCAAAGGAAGCAAGAGGCCTTTTGTGATAATTTAGCACTGTTAAAAGTCAGCATCTGACTCCTAGAAATGTTTTGCACCTCAAAAATAAGAAAAAAACAGCGAGTCCTTCATGCTTCCTCTGGCCTCTTCTTTTCTCTTTACAGTAACTAAAGAAAAGCTAACAAGAACATGGGCAGCACCCCTCTCTTCGATCTCCTCATACTGCGAGTTTTACATCTATGAGGTATACTTCTGCACTGAAAAGACATATCCTCTTACTTCCTAAAAATGTTTGGAAGTAAAGTTCACAAATTGTTTTCAAAACTCTCCCAAGTTAAATTTGGCAACAAGTCCCATGCTCAGGATCACTATTGTATTATCAATATTATATTTAAAATAATCAAGCAGATGTGTAAAAACACTTACTAGGACAAACCTAAATGCATTTGGTTTGGTTTGGTTTGGTTTCTCAAGCACAGTCTGAACATACATTTTAATAAAACTCTGAAAAGCGAATGCCACTGCACACACTTCTTGCCTTGAAGATTCAAGAAGCGAATGACCAAGAAATGTTGCAATGAAAGATGCATTCCTGGAAGATGCTCTGACATTATAGTGAGCATGGAACACAAAGCAACCTGTCATTAAACAGCACTGCAGAATAGCACTGTGAAACATCTACAAACTTTAATTTGCTTTAAAAGAAAAACCCAGTCATTACAGCAAGCCTATAAGCATCCTCTGCAACCACGGTGGATTCACAAAAAAGTCCTGAAAAAGGAAAAAGAAAGATCCCTGTTCCAGCAAAATCAGATCACACAGTCCATCCTCACCTACTGATTTCACACAGCCTTTTAGTTTCTAAAAGTTCATTTAACAATAGAAAGTAGAGATCAGTAAAAGTCACACGGAATTTAAAGTAAAACTATTATACCTTAATGTGTGTTATTTAATGGACATACATCTAGTTTGGAAAAACAACAATAGGCTATGGGACTAAGCCCAAGAGTTGTCAACTGGAATGTTAAAGGCTATGCTGACCTTTCACAATCAATTTGCCACATCCCACAGCTTTTTATCTCCTTTGTTCCACAACAGAAGGCAGATCACCCAGCTCACACGCTTCATAAAACACGATGAGCCATGAATTGTGAGGATGCTTGCTAGGCCAAAAAAGGCTACAAACTGCAGCAGGAGCTGAAGGATTTTGCACCTCCAAACCTACCTACCCCTGGATCACAGCAGAGCACCAACACCACCTTCTGCCAAGCAGTAGAGACCTGACAAATGCATGCTCAACTAATAAAACAAGATTACAACGTCCACACAATTCATGTCACTTGTGAACCATTCTCTCTGTTGTGCAGACAGAAAAAGAAATCTAATATCTATACTGGAAACTGAAGCTAGTCCAGAAAGCTGAAGGGGAGCAAAAGCAGCAGAGTGCACCAGCTGAAGCTCTAAGAGAGCCATGCAGACGGACAGAACAAGTGACAGCTTGCTGAGTTATGGACATCTTAACTACAGAAAAAAAAAATCAAAGTAGGGAAGAGCTGCATTATGTAAATGGCCAGGAAATAGTTCTGCAACAAGGAAAACCGATTCCCTGGTGTGTGCACCACTTTTTGTGAAAGGAACACGTGTAAGGTTCAACAGTCCTTAACTCACGGCAGGAGGGCACATCCCAGTGGGAGACTCACACATGGAAGACAACTTAATATTCTTCCACTGATCACTTTCACCTGTCCTGCTAATTTTTCCCAAAAATCTGTTTCACATATACAGCTTATCCTAACTAGATCAAAAGAGATGGATGACAATGCCTGCCACTGAAAAAGTTAATACTCAATTATTTCAGGAAAATATTTTCTTAAATAGGTCTCCACCTGAAGCTCTGGAAAGATTTTTAAATTAAATAGTTATCACTGTCTTTACAATAAGTGTATGTGTTATAATAATTTTCTGTTTTGAAATTATTTCTGATTTTCCCTTCTAGGGAACAAACCTTTTGATATTTTGTTATTCACTTCAATAAGTGTAGATACAGTCTGTAACAAAAATGTTATCTATCAAAAATCATTCATATACACATGCTTCATATACCCATAAATAATAATGTGCCCTCAAGAATGCTACTTGATTGTGACATGTCAGTCATCCAACAGAGCAAAAAAAGACAAGAAAAACATACAAACTATCCTGCAGCCCCATCTAGTGCATAATTGAGAATACTTCATCATTGACAAGAATAAAGCTGGTGTAATTTTAGGTCAGGACTTCTCAAAACATAATTCAGGAGGTTATGGCATGCATCTAGAGGTGGTATACCATTACCATAAAACATTACCAGATTTTCTATTTAAAGTTTGATAAGAAAGCTACTTGCTGATTCACATGAAATTTAGGGTCAGTTAATGGTTCATTATCCGTTTAAATAGTTAAAAGCATGCACTGTAATTCATGGTTCTTTAAGATTGTTTAATCTTCTTTTTGAGATAAAATAACCCCTCCAAAAAGACGGTTCCTTTCAAAGAGAGAGTGGAGCAAAGTTAATTATCTCTAAAATTAAACAAGCAGAGTGCAACTTTTAAGGACTTGGCTGCTAGGAAAGTAGTAAATACTGATGGAGAACAAGGCAGGCCTCTTACTTAGTCTCACAAAGAAGTCCAGTCTGTTCCAAAAGTAATACAAACCAAAAAATGGTTCCAAAAATCAAAAGCTATTTCACAGGAGGCTCCAGAAGTCATTTTTCCATGCAAGACAAACAGGAACAGAGCAGTGAGTGACACATGGGCCATGATATTTTGACACACCCCTGGTAAGCTGATCCTAAATGCTGCCTGTACAACCTTCTCTGCAGGGGAAGTTCAGACCAAACCAAGGATGAGTGAGGGCACCCAGAGCCCTCTGATGCAGCAAGTCTGGGATGCAGTATGTCCAGCACAGCCACTGCACCACTTCTCCTGTAGGCAAACAGCAACAAGCTGGCACAGCTTCACCTCTTTCATGAGCTCTGGCTGTGTTTCCGTTTGGTCACAAAAAAATTAGGAAGATGAGGCAACATCAACCTGTGTGTAAGCAAAACTTATGTAAGGGAATGGAGGAATATAGGATGGGCCAGTAGTTAATTCATAGTTCTGACATACTGAAAGATTCCCAACACTATTTCCAGGTTCAGACAACAGTAAGAAAATTGAGAAGTTCCACTGAATGAGAATACCTTCAGCTCTCAAAGCAGTATTATGTTTCATCAAAAGAGATGGAACAGATGGAACGGACCTGAAGGTTTATGCTCTGTAGGTCAAAATTTGCTGCCTTTAAGTAAAATCTTGAATTTGACAATTTTGTTCACTTTTGTTCCATCTAAAAGCCACTATCAAAGGAAAATTTAATAGGATTTATAATACATTGAAAGTAGCATGACCACACATTAAAGAGCTGCTGTAATGACTAATTCTAACCAGAGTACTTACTTTTAACCAAAAATGTATTTTCTAATGCTCAGAAAGAAAGTAAGGAAGAGTATCTTCAGGCTGAAAGCCTGGAGCCTAAAAACCCTTAGGTGACGGTAATGGATTTCTGTTGCTTGAAGTCAGTAATATCAGTCAACGCTCTTTTAGGTATCCAAAAATAGGAAAGGTTTTTTTAAAGTCAGTGAGAAAGTTCAGTCTTCTCCAAATAAAACACAAAAGGTATACAGAGAAAAGAAGCACTTATTTGAAAATAACCAATATACACAAAATAAGTAATTTCACCTTCATTATAATTCTGAGATTGAAACTTACATGCACTCACAGGGAAACTGAGAGGTTCAGCTCTGGGTAATCTCAAAAAACATTTTCGTTTTTAGTCAGAGACAGCTGTTGGTAGACATGAAATTTATGCACCTAAGATATTTTAAGGCCCTTACAAACCTGATATCTAAAATTAAAAATGTAAGTGGGATGCATTCAGGTTACATTTTCAGGATCTCTTTTGGTCAGACACTCCACTGCTATTTTCATTTGCCACTCTTTACTCCCAATTTCCTTCCTTCTCTCTCTGTTCAGTATTCTCAATGCAATGCTGAGAGCTAGGCCATATCACTCAGAATTTAATTTCCATGTACAGTACTTCCAGGAGCATCTTCTTGCTGCTTCCAGAAAGGTATTTTACAATTTCACCAAAAGAACAAAACTTAAGCTTGACTTCAGTGTAAACACAGGTTCAATGATTTCTCAAAACCTACAGGAAAACCTATAAAGTTTTCCATTTCAAATTTTCTTCATCCTTTAGGAGAGTTTTATGTCATGTATTTTACATGCAAAATTCAGAAAACCCACTTCAGGATACTATAACTAACACTATAAATGTAAAGCTTGGTTATGTACTTGAAAACTGCTTGTCCCTCCTCTGAAAAGATCAGTGGACAAAATTCCTGTTGACATTGGAATATTAACAAGTCTGAAACTGAGTATATGTCTGCTATACAGAATGCAGTATTTTAGAAAGTTACCTATGCTATCTCTGAACAAACTACAGGTTATATTGCACTGTGTTTTCCCTAAAATCTTTGCCTAACTGCTGTTTTAATTGTTAATTAATATCATAGTTATTATTAGTGAACATTCAAATACCAAGATATTCAGAGTAAGTTCTACCAGTCCCCAGTTTCCTCATGCTTTGTAGAGAAAATGCATGGTTTGTGTTAAATTCTTCATGGAGATAATTGCTAATCTTTCTGGTTTTTGACTCCTATGGTCTATTATCTGGATATTCAGCTCTTGACTTCATTTAACTGACTGTTCACTACTGCTTCAATAATTCAGTTCTACTTCAGCTTATTTGTCACGTTGGCCACAAAATTATTATTTCAAGAAATAGACTCACAAAGTTTTGAAGCCACTTTTATCATTTTGTGACATTCTCATTGATGCCAAAGTAGTCATCAAATACAGATGAAGAAAATTTTCTTCATTTATTTTTATAGGCTCAGCTATACAATTAAGTTGCCACTGCTGAACCTTAGCCATAAAGGTAATCCATAACAATGATCTATCTGTTCTGCAGCAACTTACTCTCCAAAGACTGTAAGGTAAACCACATTGCTCCAAATGATCTATCAAATGAAGATCCAAGTGCAAATACAAACTGCACTGTAACAGCCTAAATCTCCTCCTTTATGCTCCTAGTACATCCTGCTCCATCCACTGACTTTCCTATAGATACACACAGCCCCTCCACCATACAACAAGCAGAAAGGTCATCTCTAACACAAATCAGGACAGCAGGATCTCAGTTTCCACTGGAATGTAGAACACAGAGGACCAGAAACAGGTTTTGCCACTCTCCTGATGCTTTATACAGCATGACTACAGTTTGGTTTCAACATAAGTGGATCAACAACCTTATTAATACACGCAGCCTTTCCTTCAATTTACAATTATAAGTAAAACTAATTCCAAGTACACTTAGTCTCATTTATCATGGTGTATATTCTGCACTGGAGAGATCAGCCTCAGAGATAATATGTAATGGAAATCAATCCTCAACTCCAGATGCAGCAGCACACATGAACACTCATCCAGCACAACCTCAGCATTTTTTATGTGCAACTTGACATGGGAAAATTACTTCCTCTAGTCTGCCACTGAGACGAACTTTGGTGGCCATGCTTAAAAATCTAGTAGAAGTTTGTTTGGTAACATATCACCAGTCTGGAAAGTATCACAGAAAACAGCACTTAAAGCAAACACATTTCTGATACATCTCACTAGGATACAAAACAAAAACATCATACCAGTAGTCATAACTCTCGTCCCAGTTGTCAAAATGAACCAGAAAACGATTGTCCACCATGTCTGTTACCGTGGCAACACAAATGAAAGTCGGGTTCTTCTTGTCTACGGCTTCCAGCTTCATCCCCACTCGAAATCCCGACGGAATCACTGTCTACATAGAGGAAGACATTTAACTGAAGATAAATACTATAAATCCAGAAATCTCCCCATCATCCACAATCAATATATTCATGTCATTTCCAAGTTTCCCAGTTAAGTGTCCCAACAGAGTGGCAGCAGCCTAATTAGCTGACATGAGAGATGCTCAAACACCGAGACTCGTGGTTTATGAAAGAAAAAAATGTCCTAAACATGCTGCTAAAATTAAATGTGTTAGTTCTAGCTGTCTTAGATACTCTCTCTGAAAGACCATTCTTGTTCCACAAGATTATGGTGCAAGACACAGTACAAATAACAAATCTTTAATTTAAGAATGCATTGGAAATTTAAACAGATAAGTAGGAAAGTAATGAATTGGAACTGCAGAGGTTAGTTGCAGTGGAGAATGTTAGAATGTTATTCATTTTGCTGTAAACACTTTTGTTTTACATTTCTGGACTCAAGTCTGCCCTCACTGAAATGTGCTGAGTCTCTACCACACACGAGCATGCTCATAACTTGTTACAAATTAGTAACAAGTCCTACTTACTGCATTCTGGTTTTCAAACAGTGATTTAGGAGCAGCTTGAGCCTTGCATGCCTTTAAGTAGGAGGGCCAGCTGAATTCTTCTTCCTTATATCCTAAATGAGGGTTGTAAAAGAAAGGCAAGAAATGATAGGTATGAGACACAGGGCGCATGTATCAGTAAGAGACCAATTTTATACTTCTATCGTCTTCCCTTTGATCGAACATGTCCAAGCAGCACAGGCTACAGGTCAGCTCTTTGTCTCTCCCCTAGAAAACATCACCTTCCCATCACCTGCCTGCCTCACAGATACCACCTAACTTCCCTTTGTTGGTCTCATTGACACACACACACAGCCAACAAGTGTTCTCCAGCTGCTTTTTAGTCTGTTGCTTCTACTTCAGGATCAAAAAACAATCCACAGATCCCAAAGCTCTTACCACTATGCCAATCAGTCAAATATAAAAAAAAAATCCCTCCTCCTCCAGAATTCACCATATTATATCATCAGGCTATCACTAATACAGCATTATCACTACTAGCTTTAAAACAACCCCCCTAGGTTCAAAACAGTTGCTTGCAATCAATGCCTTAGGACCCCTTCTCCATTCACTGTGTAAACTGTCCCCTGCATCGATTTTATACATTTTTTATTCTGTGTGTACAACACTTGAAAAGAAATCTGTATTTCTTTTAATGTTTAGTTTCTTAGGGGAAAAATACAAATAATTCATAATATATTGAACTGCATAATAATAATCTAATCTAAAAAACAATGCTAGGAATTGGAAGCAAATGGCTTTCCTTCTTCATTTTTCTGTTATGTAACAGTGTAGAAACATCTCTTTTAGTCAATATTACAACCCAGTAAAGCAAGACCAAAACCACAACAAATTTAATGAGTGACTGTCTTTACTGAAATGTGTCACCTCCTAACTACTTGAACCAATAGTCAAATATGCCAGAGACAACTGCTTTGTTTAACCTGAGATTCTCATATTATCCTAGGAACCACTAGTTTAAAACCCTCTGCCTTCACCTTCTCTGCATAGTGCTTTCTCACTTTTCATTTTAAATAGTAGTAAACATAAATTAACCTGCAAGTCCAAACAAAAGTACTTTCCTTATACTCCAATTGCCTCTTGTCTTGATACACTACAGCTGTAGATAATTTGAAACCCTTTTTAAAGCAATACAGTATTTTAGGCCTTTCATTTTCTCTTTGTAATTCTAAAGATGATTCAAACCTTAGTCCAAGCTCACAACAGACAATAAAAAATTCACACCTACTGCATGAGTGATAGGATCAGTTACTGGGACTAGGACAAAGCTCATGGAAAAAAAAAATTGTTTTAGTAGACTGTGGACAGTTTCAGGGCAGTGTGGGACTTCATATCACCAAGTGACAAAGGGAGATCTAAAGCTCCTAACTCATCTCTTATAACAACACCAAAGGTCAATTTTATTTATTCACTGCAGATACAGATCCGTCAATGCAATTTTTACATCATATGTAAATCCATTGTACACGTACATCCATTCTCTTGCTGCAGATTTTGTCTGTGTGAGATTAAAAAAGTGGCCTCCTCTACACAAAATGAACACTGTCCTGAATGCCATCTTTTTTATCTTCTGGGAAACCCAGTTTGGTTTTGCCTGTTCACTCTCCTGTACCTGCTGGAAGCCCAGCAGCAGCTGCCTGTTGCCTCTGCTGCTGTGGGGGTAGGAGACATCCCATCACAAGACCTGTCCTGCCCAGCAGCACTAAGTTACCCACCCTTTCCGTTTCAATAAACACGGGTAGAAATACATCTGGAATGATCTTCTTCCTGTCTCATGTCCCTCACTCCCCACCTCCTGCCTCCCCCCAAGTCAGATCACCAGGTTCCAAATTGCCTAAGGTTTCTACCATGAAAATTTTACTAATGCAAAACTCTGAGTTCTTCTCTGGGGGGATACTTTATATCATACTGTGTCCTATGCCATGACTCTCACTGGGCTTTAGCATCTGTAAAATCTGCAATGTGCACTATAGAAATCATTATTAAAATGTCATACCACAACAAAATATAACCAATCTGTCCAACCCAATTAAAAGAGAACCTACGACTGGCATATAGTCCTTCTCCTTGGAAAAGCAGAACCCCACAAAGTTCTTCCAGGGGCAATCATTCATGGTCAACAAAAGCTTTCTAAACCAGGCAAGTAAGATGTAAAAGCTCCTCATTCCTCATCATTGACACAAAACTTACTAAGCACACTGTAATAACATGAGTAACATTGTAACTGGGAACTATCCATTTGCTATACACAAGTTATTACATCAGGAAAGGCCAACCTTCTAAAAAGTTCTTATTTATGCTCAAGAAATTGCTATTTCTACACAGCCAGTTATGCAGAAATGTGTTCCAAGCACAGAGCATTCCTGCCCTGTAGCCAAAGTGGAGCTAGCAGAGCACTCAGAGGAGCAGCTCTTGCTTCTCAAGGCTCACCCAAACAAAAGCCAACCTCACACACACTGGCAGGCCCCTTGCCCCTACACTTCCAGAGGCTTTACTCTCACTTTCCACATCTGAGCCCTGACATCCATAGTTCAATAGTCTCTGCAAGCACACCCTCTTGAATCTGTGCACTCCTCATTTTCCAGCCCTTCCAAATCACATTATGCTACCCTCACTGTGTATGCCAAAATGGCACATTCATTTATTTTTCTTCCCAGACTTCAGGACTTGCTCCCTTCATCCCCACATACTCCCTCCATATCCCAAAAGGACTGTATTTATCTATTTTTCTATTTTATATTTATCTATGGTACAATTTAGTGCAGATGCCCTCTAATTGCCAAAAGAAGTTACACAATGTGAAATGGAATTAATTATGCAAGTAAATTACACACATTTCAATACCTGTATACCACTTACATAATCCAAATTGTACAAATTACATCTTCAGGCTTGGAATCTTAACTTTTTTTTTCTCCCTGTTGATCTGTTCATTCCTTTTTTTGTCTTTATTTCAGACTTAATCTTTGTGGAAGAAGCAGTCTTTATGTACTAACATATGTACAATAACAGTGATCACTATGCAGTAGCAAAAATGTAGTAAGACTTTCCACTAAAGGATCCTCAGCTGCCTGTGAGACCTCAGTTTAAGCATTTATGTCATCAGTATGCTGCCATCTTCCTTGCAATAAGCTGGGATCTACATTTGCTGCTCAGTTTCTTTTTCCTAATGCCTCATGAATGACTTTTACGGCCCATTCTGTTTTCTTGGTTTCTCTGAATTTCCACTAAATAAAAGGGGCATGCTTTTCAACTTGAAATTTTAGGCAAGACTTAGTGTTTAATTTGCCATTTTCAAATACTCTTGACTAAATGAACTAAAACATTTCTGCCAAAAAAAAATTACAGCATCACGTAGGTACTCTTGATCTCAGAACTGTGTAAAGACACACAAATTCAAACTAAACAATACCTTTAGGTGGATGAAGCTTGTGACCTGTTTTTTCACACCATCCAACAGGATGAATATCTGAAGAATCAGCATTCACCCAGAAATCATAACAATCTGGGTATCCATCAAAATGTAGTCTTATTCTGTAGCCACAAACCTAAAAGCAAGAATTGAAAACATACAACACTATGCTTTAAGATCTTTGCCCTACACATAATCACTTCCATTCAATATTATGCATAATAACTGTATGTTTTCAGTCAGCTTTTTACTTCTGCACAATCCAGCACTGGATGAATAAATTCATTTGATAAAAAGGAGAGAATTAAAAGGCAAAGCTATTCTCAGTCTGAGTGCCTCCTCTTCTGGACAAAAGAATTTAACTAAAAGCTGGCTATTGCCAGTAGTGTTCAAAAACTTGAAAATGGTTCAACCTAGCATCAGAGTAAAACATAAGCCCTACAGAAGAGAATGAATACATCTGATACAACTGAGGACAAAGTGCAGATAATGAGGTTCTCAAGCTATGCTGATTAACTGATATGCAAGGGAGCAGTGAACAATAAGTATGCTCAAAAGGCTCTCCAGAGAGATACTGAAAATTGTTTAAGTAAAGATGAGAAGTCAGTGGAGGTATTCCCCAGAACTTCGTTATTCCATGAAGTAATAAGTCAACCACTGAGATGAGGAGAAAAACAGGACACAATACTCTCTCCACACAGAAGTTCTCCACATCTCCCTGCATGCCAAATGTCCTAAATTTACTGCAGTCATCAGTGAAAATCTCAACGTCAACCCTATTTTATATTTAATTTGTAGATCTGACATAACTTCCAGTTTCCTCATTTAATTCACAAATTAAATCCAAAAATCCATTAAAACTATGCAAAAATTAAAGTAAGGTACGTTTACAAGATACACAAAATATGCCTAAGAAGCAGGTTCTCTATAGAAAGCAAAGGTGTTCATCAGAAAAACTGCTTCATGAACCACAGCAAAAAGAAAAACTGAGTTTGTATTTTATGTTAACTTGCATAGATTGCCAATACAGGCATTTTCTGGGGCCATCAGCCTGAATAAGTCATAGTACAACAGCAACAAAAGAAACTTTCAGGTATTTTTATCAGTGAATGGAGCAACTGCAAATACTGTCAAACTTCTATAAAACTGCTATGTATCGGTTATCATGTTTCTTTTCTATTTATTTTTTCTTTTAAATACAAACTACAGGATTACAGATAAAAACATACATCATCCAACTAGTCTAATCGTGTTTTCTGTAGCTGTGTATGTTAAATATATGTACTGCTGCATTGACACTGGATATATTCTTTACATGTCTATCAGGCAGAAATAATACAGCATTATTCATTTAAAAACCATCTTCCTGCATATAGTGTCTGCCTGCCTGTCAGGTAAGAGGGAGGGTTTTCAGCTGCTGCTGTTTCATTTCAGTCTCTGCTCTAACCTCACACTGTGGCTGCTTGCTTACCTCAGCCACTGTGAGAACACAGTAGATCGACTGGTGCTCAGGATCCACACCCTCCAGCTTCATCCCTACCTTGAATCCATTCTTGTTGTATGGGAAAGACTGATACTGCAATGGAAAAGAGCAGTTTCAATACTTCTGAAAGTATACCAGAGAAAGGCACGATATCTTTATATGGAATAGAACAATGATTATTCATTATTCTTGTTTCTGAAGGAACTAATAAATCTTAAAAACTTTAAAACTTAAAGTTTCACATTTTCAAAAATGCAGAGAGGAAAAGAGAAATTGTTTGAAAAATACATTGATACAAGAATGACTTGAAACGTAAGAGTATGTAAGAAAATTAGGAAGAGTTAGCAAAAGAGTCAAGGGAAAGAAGATGATACCATTTGTCTTCAATTTTTTCACACATTGTCAATAAAACATCTTAGCAATTTAATTATTTAGTTTAATTATTTAGCCTGTACAGTGACAATGCCACCTTTCTGGTGGACATCATTCCTATAATAATCACAACAATTACTGTTTTGCCTTTTCAGTTCCACATCTCAGGCCATGAAAGATGAACTGAAAGGCAGAAATATTGAACATTGTTTGTATGTAGAGGTGGCCTATTTGCTGTCTTTCATATGCTGAGTCCAGACTATGTAGTATTCCAGGAGAATTTCTACACCACAGCAATATGACTACTCTTACATCACATTACAATGAACCCAGAAGAATATCTTTCAAAAAACAGAAAGTGAAAACAAGGCTAAGCATCTTTTCAACCAGCATGCATCATCATCCCTCTGTTAAAAAGGAAGGTAGCAGATAAAGTTAAATTGGAGGAAAGATCAGAAAAATAAGTAACTAGAACTGAAGACAGTTTTCCACAAGTTAGCAAATTCACAGCCAGACAGCTTTATGTCCCAAATGGTTACAGAAAAAAAAAACACCTTAACTGTTTCCTTTTCCTTCTGTTCCTAAGAGACACATGCTCCCAAGTTAACTGCAGTACCTCTGCAGCCAAAGGGAAGAGAAGGGTACCAAGGGAGATACTCAGAGAGGTATCACCTACTTGGAAGGAAGGGAAACCTTGTGAGACACAGCTTAGAAATCAGTCTGAGGTCTAAGTACCAGGAAACGGCAAGGCCCCTCCATCATCCTGACCATTCCTAACTAAGGGTATGAAACAACACAGTGAAAAGTACTGCTTCTGAAATGGTAAAATGAAAACAAAAAAAGAGTAATTCTCAACATGCATACAGAAATCAAGGATTCATAATTGGTGGTGATGTTTGGTTTTGGCTTTTTTTTTAACCTGTTCACGTGGCTTGCTTGTTCATCTGTAAAATGAAGAAACATTACCTGGCCAATTATGAGTGTTATTAAGAATTCTCTTTCTGCTACAGGCTTTAAATACTGTGCACTAAAGCAAGCATTACTCAGTGGCTGAAGACTTTGAAAGAAAATACTAAATTAAGATGCACTGGATGAGAATGGTACAATGTGTAAGAAACATGACATAACTCCAGACTTTAGCACGGTGTGCAGTGCCCTGCCAAGCCTGGGTACTGCTATAGCATTTCATGGACCTTCAGACAGGCAGAGCAATGATTCCTACCAATCTAGCCTCCCACTAGGACACTCTTTATCCTGATTGTTTTGTTGTTAATTTTTGAACCAGTATATAGCACAGGGAGACACAACTGAAGATAGTCAGGGGACTGTTGTTCTTGCACCAACAAATCTATGGATTCTGCACATCTAAATCCCAGTTCTTCACTTTTCAAACTCAATAGTGACTAAATCACCAATGAAAGATCAACATCACACACACATGTAAGCTGAAAAGTTAATTCCCACAGAGAATATTTAATAGCTGAAATATGAAGCATACAGAAAGAAATGGATGCAAGAAATAGACTACAAGTAAAAACCAGTAAGAATTATCAAAAAACGTAAGGTATAACATGAGCACAGCAGCTAAGACATGTTCACATGTTTCGCCAGGTTTTGCAAGGGAAGATAACAGCATGGAAATCTTGTGGATTTGGATACAGAGCTCTCTTCCAAGCAAAAGAGATGGCAGTAATGAAAGCACTGAAATGACAAAGACTACCATAGCAGGCAAAGGACAAGCAAGACATGATGATGTGACATCCAATCAGATGATAGGCAAAAGGAGAACAAGACAAAGTAGTATCTGATGTAACAAAATAAAATGTCAGCAGAAGCTGAAGAAAAGACAGGCAATACAATCAAAGCAACAAGACAAAAGAGGACCTTTGTACCACTTTTCTAAATATATTTAAAGAAAATTATATGGCATGAAAAAGTGTGGGTATGTATCATATTTTTTTGCTTCAGAGACTGGAAGGAATGGCTAGAACTGTAGATTTTGGAAGAGTTTCTGCTTTCTGCAACCTGATTTGACAGCATTCATCTACAACAACAGAATTCTCTGAAAAAAACACAGATAATTGCTTTCATAATTGCTGACGGACATAGCATTATTTTCATCATGCAGGTTTTCCCAAGAAAAGCATAAAATCTTCAAATTATTTTTGTTTATTGATTTCCTAGAAATTGCATGATCTTAGGTGGTTGACTGACTTAAATTTCAGGTCATACCTCTTTAAAAAGCTTAGTAGGCACTGCAATGGCCCTTTCTTCCTCCAGATAGGATGCCCAACACCATGCTTGTCTTCCTTTAGAGGGTACAGCTATAAAGAAGTATAAAACAGTGAAATAATTCTGTAACTGTTAACATCTCAAGGAAAAAAATCCACAACACAAGTTTATAATATTCTTAAATTTACATTTTATGAAATGCACTCATAGTGTTCTTTAGAATTTATTTCAGAAAAAGGAGAAGTTCTGTGGGCTGAAAGGCACCAGGAACATGAAGGCTCATGAAGGTTCCTGGTTTGTCCAGAAACATTTCTAGTAGTTCAAACCTTGACTGGTAACAAGAAAAAGCTCCTTTGGTGACAAGAACACTTACAAAGTCTTGCTCCAATGCTTTTTTCTTTATTGCTCCTAAGAAGCATTAAGATATATACATTATATATATATATAATATATATAAAAAATAATATATTGTAGTATATAATAATATATAATAATATAATTATATATATATTATGTATTATATTTGCAAATGTGTAAAAAGATGCATTCAAATCACAAAATAGCTCAGTATTTTAAGGGGTTTCTTTTTCCTCCATGTCCTTCTTTTAGTGGAAAGCATTTTCAACTGGATACTGCTCATAGTAAGTTTTTTTAATCATGGTTGAAATACCCTATTCTTTAACAGTATTCAGAATGTTTCTCACCTACTCCATCACTTTGTAGTTTGATGGTTTTGGGTAGAAAGGCAGTGATTTAACAGTATTTTCTGCAAGCCTTCAGAACTGTCACCAGTGCTTTTTTTCCTCAGGATGTCATTAGCATATGACAGAAACCTCCAGTTTCAGGTTTGTTCACACAGTATGAACACTTGAATAGTAATTGCAATATTGCTTACAGTCCATCTTAATAATGGCTACAGTCACACAGTTTTCAGGCCTTGAATATAAGGCACTACCTGCAATAGCCAGGAACTTCAAGATGGCCTGGAGGCTGGCCATGTATGTATCTACTTTCATACACCTCTACTCTGGCTCTACTGATCTCCACCTAAAATGCCTCCTCTGCACAGACAGCTTAGGATTTCAGACCATAAGCTTACACTGTCAGAAGGATTCATTACAGTCCACGCTGTGATTCTGGCTTGATCCAGACTGTGGGCTACTCACAGGAAAAATAAATCGTTTAAGTAACAGTGTGGCTTAGTATTTTTATGATTAAAACATGAACCATAACAATAATGATGCCAAACTCTCCCGAAGAAAGCTGATGATGTAACCAAAAGATAATAAATTTCAGAGTGATAGTGATCACTCAACACTATTAGACCACATTCATTTTATTTGGGATTTACCCAGTTTTTATCTATTCCATTAAATAAATTATTTGTGCTTGGTTCTGAATACAAATTGGTCTTTTATACCAGTTTATACTTTTATACTGATGTTCTCCCAAATAAAAATAAAAAACCCCAACAGAAGAAATTTGTAAATCATTCTGTCAGTGGGCAGCAGTGATTTCCACAGAGCATTGGTTCTGTGCTTGGGTCTCACATGCTTCTTATCTCTTCAGCCTTAGAAGTAACTGTAGAAACATTTCAGAAGTGATTCTGTCTTGGGAGGGGGATCTTTTGTGACTTTTATTGTTGCATCTTCAACCAGTAGTTCATCTGCCTGGTGCACATCCAAGCTAATTGGAGGTCTGTGCTGATTAGTGGCCTGACAACCTCTGCTAATGTCTCCCCCTCTACCATAAGAAGCACTCTGGAGGGCAAGATGCAGGCCTGTGGTTGGTGTACCACTGAGGTATAATAGCAGCTGATTCCACAATTCTTCCTATCTATCATACAGATAGCTCGAAAGAACAGCACTCATTTAAAGTATGTTTTATTATGTTGCTTGATGCAGTATATGTCCCTTTGGATTGATTATAGCAATTATTCCTAAACAGTTCCATAAACGTGTCTATTTCCAGCACATAACGAAGATGCAAAATTGATCCCCAAGGAAACAAAAGTAAACTTTCACTTCTGCTCGATACATGTCTTTCAACATCTGGGAACTCAATGGAGCTGATTCCCTCTAATACTGGCTCTATTTAGAGTGTGAAAAGAAAAAAACCAAAATGCACATTAGCTGCACTTACACTCACTATATCCTCTCCTATGCTGCCTTAAAGTTTAATTGCTGTAAATAACACTGTCACTATCTTTTTACAGTACTGAAAAAAATTCCATAAGGAATACAAATCTGTGAAACAATCCTGGCAATTCACAATAAGACACAGATATTACCTGAATAATTGATGGTTGAGATTTTTGTTTCATAATCTAACTTACTCTGTTTCAAAACTGTTATCTCCCCTTTTCTTTTTCTCCTGGCTCTCTGTGAGACTCTCAAGATCCTTCCTTCAGGTTTGTCCTCCTACATTAGGAAAAAAAAAAAACAACAAAAAAAAGAGTACAGTAGCCTCATTAGCTTAGAAGTCTAGTATGGTAAAAGTTGAGATACTAAAGTTTAAACTGTGACTTCATTTAAATGGCTATTGACCCAGCTCTCTCCTACCTCAAACAAACGTGCAGATGTCTAATAGAAGCAAAGTGAGCCATCAGTGACAAATCACAGCAAACACAGTGAAAATGGCAGGCAGAAAGACTCTCACCACTTGGCACTCAGCCAGCCAGCCTTGCCCGACCCAGAGACAGATCATGAAGCCTTCAGCAGACCTTGCTGAGACACTGATAAATAACGGTATCTTTGGCATGTTCATGCTTCCAAAATAATTTGAAGGAAAACCTCTCACAGCTTTACTCTGGTTTGTTGGTTTTGGTTTTTTTTTTCAAATGTACAATTGCTTTATGACATGCAAAACTGCACTGATTGTTTTAATTTTTTTTCAATGTTTTTGTATTAAGAGTTTTGTCAGCACTTGAGCAAATGAGCAGAGTTAGGTACCCGTCTGAGAGGGCAGATGCATCGAGACAAAGAAGGTATCCCCTGACTTTTGCCTAAGATACTGCTATACAAAGAGCTGCAAATTCCCTCCTGACAAGTCTAGTGTCTTCAGCCTTTTGACAATTCAGCAGTTGCAGAACTCTACCCTTCTCCCTGAAAACTTTGCTACCCCCAGTACTGTCACAGCTATTGGGAAGAAAACACATATTACAAGAAAACAAACATTATGGGAAGGGACTATGGTAAACTTTTTCTAAACTGAAGAATAAATCCAAAAGGAAAAAAAACAAAAAGTGCCCCAAATCTAATTACACTGCAACACAAAAGCAAAACAATTTTTTGGCTATGATTTTTAAAGGCAAATTACACTCAGAAAATCCAAAATATTCCCTTCTTAACTGTAGTGTAGCTTTCTTTATAAATAAATTATTGGTCTATAGTTATTTATTCATGTCCATAATGACAAAGTAACAGGGTTGTTAGGAAATATGTACTCCTGTTTTTCCACGCTGAAGACATGGCAAGTCTACGTTAGCATAATTTTTCCTTTAAATTCTTTTTGTTCTGTTCTTTAAAAAGCAGGGAAAAGAGACAAAAACAGCTTTTATCAATTCACTGTCAATAATTACAATTTACTGCTGAGGCATAATTAAATTGGCAAACGAACCAACTACTTATTGTGGTTCTGACAGTGATGAAGTCTCTTCTCTTTGTGGACTGATGGAGCTACTAACACTGCAATACAAGGCAAAACTCCCACCCAAATACTTGCAGGAATGGGTTTATGATGCATACTAACAATTTCATCGGGATTCTCCTTCTTCTCCCCATTATCCCGGGACTCTTCTTTGAGAGGTACTTTTGCTTTTCTTTTCCGAATGCCTTTAGAATCATCTTCCCCATTGCATTCCATGCTGGGATTTTCCTCCTTTGGTTCTCTATCACAGGAGTAACACAATGACACAGAGCCAATATTATTTCACTTCTCATATTCATAAAACAAGTTAAGAAGCAAGTAAATGTGTGGGTCCCATAGTATTATACCAAATATATTCTTAGAAATACTACTGAAAATTAAGTCTGTCAAAAGAATTAATCTGAGAGACACACAATAGCAACTGTAAAAGGAAAGCTGTCAGCTTACGCTGAACAAGTTTTACATGTTTTAAACAGTGTCTTTTTTCATGTACCATCAAGTCTCCCGGAGAAGCAAACTGTGAAATGTTTAGGACTGCAGGGCAGTTTAGAGAGAGGAAGGCAAAGGTAATTGTTATGTCTGACAAATCCAATTGGAGAAAGCTGGTATATGACTGTACAAATTGCTAAACAAGAAACCAAAACAGAAAACTTTGATGCAATTAGCTAAAAATGAAGGAAAATGTACAAAATCATAAATGTTTAATACTGCCATAATGTAGAAATATGCAATACAGAATGGACACACTAACACAAACATGTTTTTACGATGAGATGAAATGCACTAGCTGAAAAAAAGGAACTGAGAAACTGCAGTATGTTCATGTTTTCACTCACTGTCAGCTATAAAACAGCTCTTGCACTTAATTATAATTAACTTACCACCCCAACCATCTCATTACTGATTATCTTAATTCCAGTGACTGAAACAGGGTGGGAGTCTGACACTGATTCATGCATCCCATAGACTGTTTTACTGCTTGCATCTGACAGCAGAACACAGCACACTGAGTAAAAAAGACTGCCTTCAATGTCAGTGTTAGACAAAACCAAATGTGTTAAGGCATTTACACAAAAAAACAGTGAAAGAACATTATAAACCAATGGTGACACTGAAACTTGTCTGCTTAATACCTCCCTCTGCCCCACCATGAACATTTTATCCCACCACTTCACACTTGTGCTGCATTTACACCAAATTCTTTGTTTCTATGCTTTATTATAGCACCTACTTGTTTTTTACTTGCTGGGCACATTTCTGGCTGCAAAATTTCCCTTCAGGAACAAATTCTTCTATGGTACCATAGCGGTAACAGTTTTCACAGAAAACAAGTCCATCCACTTTTGCAGTTTCCTTCAACCTTGTGGGGATCCCTGTCTTTTCTGAAAAGGCTGCACAATGACAAAAATTAACTTCACTTAGGCAGAGGTGATACATTCCCAAACATCATTGGCAGGCTTTGCCAAGCAAACAGAAAAACATCAGCCACTCTTGTCAGAATGAAGGACTAGGAGTTAGTGTTTGTATGAGGTCCAGATTGCTGACAAGCAAGTCAGGCTTTCACATTGCAACAGGAGAGAGGAACCCACTATTCTAGGGTTCTGTCACAGCTTGATGTGGCCACTTGTGGAAGGACTGAATTTTGTGACAGGCACTGACTGCCCACAGAGCCATCAGCACCCAGAATCCATGACCTCATCTCTTGCTGATGTGCCTATACCTAAAACTGGGAGAAAAGGGTTGGGGGGAGTGATCTTTCATTAGGTGAAATTATTTCTGGAAGCAAATCGCTGACTACAGTCTGCAGTCTCTAGCAGCAGCTACTGCTCAGCCTGCCTGAGTTTCACCCGAAGTGAAACATCACTCAATTGCAACAAAGCAGTCTTCAAATACTAAGTTACTCACTGATCCCAAGTTGCAATTTTCCCACAACAGGCAAAGAGCCTAGGAGAGGCGATATGTAGGAGAGAATGAAGTTACTTTCCCTCACAAACAAGTATGAAGCACTGTCAAGTACTCCAGCCTCTACAGCAGGTTGTTGTCTTTGTACCTCCCCAAAAAGCAAATTTTAAGTCACAAACTATTTATGTTGCTTAAGCACTGTATTGTCTTTGAAAGCAGAGTCAAAGTAGGCTATCTCCCTCAGAAGAATATATAATGTATGTTATATTTACACACCAGCATCATAAGTGGCTTAAAACAAGCATTTCTTCTCACAATGGAAAATTTTAGTAGCGTTTTTACTTTTGGGGAGCACTAATTAATCAAGGACACGGTAAAGCAGTAGCAGAATGCTTACTTGATATGTTTATATGTCCATAAACAGAACTCAATTCAGTAGAAACACAATTTTTTGTTTGGGTTAGTCAGACTGGAGGGGATGTAGTTGCATGCTTTACTGTTGGTACCTGATCTCTCAGTCTAAGCAGAGAAGCTGCTGTGCTTCTACATGGTCACAGTGTTGCTACTCCCATCACAGCTTTGAAACTTGATTTAACTATCGCTGCTGTGCTACAGAACACATCAACCGTGGTCTGAAGCTTCAGACCTCAGGGAGCCCCAAACCACTTTCCTACCAGTGTTAATGTCCCACACAACAATTATGATCTAATGGTGACAGAGCAGCAAAGGAAAGCTCTCACTGACTTCTTGTGCTTGCACGGATGATTATGAAACAAAAATTGTGACATCTGTTTTTCAAAAGACTTACAAAATGCGTATTTTAAAAGAAAGTTAATAAAATGTAGTACCAACAAGGAAAAAAAATAGGTAGTTGTAAATAATCACAAAACCAGTTGTGATATTCTCTTTCACGCTACTCCATCATTACTGGAATCAGTGTAGAAAGACTGCAGTAATTTATGACCACGTAAAGCAACTTTCCTTGAACAAAACAGGTGTTTCTTACTTCAGTATTTTAATTCCAGGAAACACTTTATCTGGTGATAGATACTACAACTCTTAGAATTTTACCATTCAAGATAAACATTAACTGTTTACTACACACTGCTTTTAATGCTGCAAAAAAGCACGGTCAGCAGGAACAAGGCACCTATGGGGGTACACACTGCACATCTAACACTGACATTGGTGGTGGCAGCTGTGCTGACCATACCAAGGCGGCTTGAAGTGCACAAATGAACTCTAGGCAGCTAGCAAAGTCTGGAGAATCAACAAAAAATTTCAATTATTTAAAATTTTAAATTCTCATTAGTTAAAAGAAATTTATTATTTTGCAAATTAAATAGAGGGAAAATACCAATTCTAAATTTAGAGTAAATTAATGTAAGGAAGAAAATGGTGGCTGTAATTGAACTTTAGATGTTTAACAGTGGAATTATTTTCTTTCAACTTGAAATGCATTTATTTTCATAGTGATTTACATCCCAAGAAATGTGTTACTTCATCAGAGATACTCTGTCTGTTAAAGCAAGTAAGTTGTTTTAATTTTTTTTATTTTGCAGGCAAGCTTTAAGGAAAGCTGATACATTAAAGAAACTACAGTCTACCACAGAAAATGTTTACTGCTTCTTAACTGACCTTCTTGAGCAGTTGGAACCATCCAGGTTGTGGTAGCAGTTGCCTTTTTAACACTTTCCATCTCAGTTTCATCTGTAATTACTTCCAGGGCCCCAAATTCATTGACTCTAAACTGTAAGACAAAACAAATGGCATAGAGCATAGTAAAAATTTACTAGAAGTCTCTTGAAGTATCTTCTATTCAATATAGTTTTTACATGGTGTCCTCACCACATTGCCTATTTTCTGTGTGTTTCTGCTTATCCCCATGGAATTCAAAACAAGCCATTCTTGTTTCTATCAAGCCAAATGTGAATTCATTTTGATCTCTATAAATATTAATTTGCAACAGATACTGATACAGATGCCTCCAATATCCAACTTACACACACATATCAAAAAAAATCAGTAACAGAAATTCATGGGAACATCCCCATACCATATGTTTTTCACTGCCAGCAAAATAACACACTCCAGAGACTGAGTATTCTTTCTGAGGACAAGGGAGCTGAATAACATAACACACCAAATGCTTCACAGTGAACAGAAATTTCAGCATCCCCTGAAAACACAGCACTTCTCCACTATAAAGCGCACATAAACAAACGTCTCAAGGCAGTTTATGAGGTGTTTAATTACACGCTGAATGTGATATTACTGTCAGCCAGACGCAAGGCTCAACAATGCCCCCCATGCTGTGCTTACACTGGAGCACCGCGAGTTATAGCCGTCCTGCTGCCAGAAGAAAAGTTTCTTCCCAATGCCGTAGCAATTACAGCACTCCCACATGAAAATCACTTCTGCTTCCCAAGGCCCAGCTGGTTACATGGGTTTAGCCCCAGGCAGTGTTTTGTCCCTAACTGTCTGCTCTGAACGGTGAAAGGGTGCCTTTGCCACAGAGAACAGGTCTTTATCAGTGTGGTGCTCTTACCAACAGCCTTCAACAGGGAAAATTACATCTGAGAGAGTCCTTCAAAGCTCCCCAGCATCCACCAGAAAGGATATTCCTTCAAGGCCATAGCATGAAGCCTATTTCTGTTTCTCTGGTCAGGCAACTTTACCTTGGGAAAATGAGAATGGGAACAATTGCCTGGCACTACACTGACCCTTTCTGTGCCTCTAGAGGCTATAGAACACATCACACTCCCTCACTTTGGACCCTGCCATGGTACAGCACTGAAAATAAGCCATTCTGGCTGCAAGCAAAGGTGACCCCCAAATACACACACCAGAGCAGTGTGCTTTCACTAATACAGTCCTTCTAGCCTTAACATTTGCAAAGAGCCAAAAGGTCCTAGGGAATGCGAACAGCTAAGAAATAATAAGCTGGGGGGAGGGAAAGGAAGAAGAGGCCCTCACACAATCATATGATGTCTGGAGCTAAGATTTTTGCTTGTGATCAGCTGTGCACACAACAGCTATGAAAGCATGGACAAACTGCTTATAAATCCATCTGGACTGAAACAACATGAGTTCAACTTTGAAAGGCAACCAAATGCACTAAACACCACGTGCTGATACTTCAGTTTGTGGAGAGACATTCATGCTGTTCCAGCTAAAGAAAAGCAGTAGAGTTACTATTCAGAAGAGTCTTACAGCTGACTTATACACTCAGTCTTGTTCCTATTTTGGTTAAGCTCATTTTTGCTATTGGTGCTTTGCTGCCTCTGCAACAGGTGGATGTCAGAGGGAAAACCTTCCTTGCTTTCAAGAGCTCCAACTCTGCAAGAGCTGTCTCACAGCAGGCAAGCTGTGAACATGAGCCAAGACACCTGCAGGTTGCTGCAGCCTACCAGACTGGGCACAGGGAGGTTACTGAGCAGCTCTTTGAAACACCCTCCCATACCTCCATACAGTATCAGCTGGAACATCCATGTACACCAAAGGTACTTCTGAACAGTCCTGGGATACCTAAACACCTGGGATATTTCTGCATGATTCAATGGCCAGCCCTGACACCATATACATGTTCCTCCTCCACCTGGGCCTCCTGTGGAATGGAAGGACATCACCCCAGTCAATGCAGTGACCTGCCAGCCCTTCTGGCTCCAGGGGGCTGACTGCTGACTGACGGGCACCAAACAGTGGAAGACAGATGACTGCAGAGGGAAGGCTGCTCCCAGCAACTCTTTCCCTGGAGGCTGTTAATACCAACAAGAGCTGAACCATTAAAGAAAAGCTCCTCACCAGTCAGGCAACACCTTAAGATGGCCTCAGTGACATGGAGTGACAACTTGCCACTGCCTTAGCAGGCAGGAGGGCACAACAGTCCAACTGAGAACTGCCTCACTGATCACTGTAACTCCTGGTTTTGCCTGCAGCCTTGCCTTTACTGGTCAGAGGCCTCCAGCCCCTGTTTGAAGGCAAACTGGAATTCATGTCTGCTCTCTCTCCCTATTTTCCCAGTGACAGCACCAGCACTAATGTATACACCAAGCTCTTTGTGGCTAACCAGAACAACACCTCAGACCTGGGTGGCTCATACTCTGGTTTCAGCTGGGGAGGAAAAGACATGAACAGCTTGTGACAAAGATTAACTGCTTAAACACAGGATAAATAGATGTACAAAGCAGCATGCTGCACAAAGTCATGACAGAATAAGAGCTGTCAGAGCAACATGCCAACTAGTGTATACTGCTGGAAGCATGACAAAAAAGGATCTAGATTAATGGTGGTTTATGTGCTTATGAAAAAATTAAACACATTTGTAAGTCTCTTCTACATAGAGTGTAGGCAACAGAAAACCTAAAAGTAAAGGTTTCATCATAATATTTCCTCCAAGTCAAAATACAGTAAGAGCAGCTCTCCCACACACTTCCCTAGGTGTCTTGGCATTTTGAAATGTCACAGCAGGTGATATAGAGGGATAGAAACAGCACCATTGAGCCAACTTCTGAGGATAGATCCATAGCTTTCTGAGAAATAAAAATTTGTCTTCAAGTCACAAAACTCCTTAAGTAAATATAGAAATTTAATTGGATAAGGAGATTTCCCTTCAATCTGCCTTCACCGCACAAACAGTGAAACTCCCCTTGACAGAAAAAAAGTTAGGCCATAACCAAGTATTTAACAAACTCACAAAAGAGACTGATTTTTGTCACTTAAATGTTTTAAAGAGAATAAATTATGAAGCTTGTTGGGTATAAACTCAATCCACTTGACTTTCATCAAATGCTTGTTGACAAATTTTAAGTAATCTCTTAAGGTTATTCTCTGTCCCATGCTATGAAGCCAATGGTCTTAAAAGATCAGACAGCAACAGAGAAGATAAACAGGAATAAATACAACATCTGAATAGGAAATTTAGCTTCCAAAGTTTCATGTACAGGCGAGCAACAAGGGCAAAAATACACATGTTCAACACATGTTCAAGTAACGGCAATTCTTTTAATGCAAACATATTGAAACTAACTGAGTTGGTAGGAAGAGTCCAGCTGCTAATAGGTAAGTATACAACACAGAACTTACTCAGCTGCCTTGTCTGCAGTTTCAACAAGGATCAAGAACAATAGCTTCCATTTAAACATCATTAGAGATTCCTTCCACTCAGACCTGAGATACATTTTCACGTTCTCAGGAAATGATGCCCTAATAGGCTAAAATGTCAGCTTTTATGACTGTTAATTTTATCCCCAGGAAAATTTTAATATTCATTCAACAGATATGAACATCCTGAGGGAAGTCAAGGCTTAAATAAATAATAATCAAACATTATCAATACTTTCTGAACCATTTCTGTCTGTTCACATGCTAAGTTTTTCTACAGAGACCAAAATCACTTACAAGAAGCATTTTCAAAAAAATTAAAATTGTATAAAAGATTACACAGGGCTGAAACAAGTATCATAAGCCACTGATGTGAAGCCTTAGTCTATTGCAGGCAATAGTATCACACAAAGTATTTCATAAATGTTTCAGACAGGTTTTCTGTTACGAGTAAACTGAAAGTCCATTCCTGCATTTCTTTCTTGAAAAACTTTCTTTTATATTTTAATTTCCAAGCATTCATGGTTAGTTTGTACCCATTTTTTCTTAAGCCAAATTACCCTATGGATTACATAGCTGTAGTACCCTAACACTTACTCTCTTGGTATATGATAGAGCAAGGAATTATGTACCTCCTTAAACTCAATTTTATTGTGCTAAGCACAAGGTCCTCCCGTTCTTATGAAAATATTCTCCATCCTCCTGTTCAGCTTGCCATTCTTTGCCCACCATGTGCCATACTGAACCATGGGAATCTCAGGGAACATGACAAAGCATAACTCCAGTGGGTTTAGAGAATTTCCATTTCTAATGGAAGTTCTTTGCTTTATCTTGCTGGCTGGAAGACACTGTAGTTTTATGTAGGGCTAATTGAATGTTAAAAGAGCTTTTGGTTCAGTTTTCCATATTTCATAAAAGTACTCTTGAGCATTTGTTTCTATGTGGGACGAACAAAAATTGCAAACAATGCAAAATGTCTATCATATTGTAGATTAATTCTTAAAAACGCAACCTGTTGGGAATGAATGCACACAATTTATATTTCAAGTTAGGCCCGCACTGTTACATGTGTCCAATTCAGAGCAACACAGATCAGACTATCAATGTTTGCTGTCACTTGTGCCCTCTTAAGAATGTAAAAGATCTCATCAGTTCCCACAGGTATCAAATCAGAATAAAAGTTGCTATTGTTTATATATGGTAAAATTATTATTTGGGAGAACAGACAAAAAAAAGGAAGAACAACTGAAGTGCAAAGGAAAAAGAAAAGAGCAAAACCCTCACATATGTTAATGCACAGCTTTAAAATAAATTAGAAAAATCAGCCAACACCACCATCTACTGGGCAAGACAAGGACAAAAGTTCATTGCAATAAAGACAATTGTTGCTACATTCTGACAGTAACTTCGGCAACAAAACATATCTTGACACCACAACAGTGATTGTAGACACACTCAGAAGAAATCTGCAAAATTGTTAATATCCAGAACAGAAGAAAACTGAGTAAATGCTCAATATTCTTTATGCCTATGAAGCAGCTAAGCTCAAAGTAGCAGAATTCCATAGCAGTTTGTCAAGAGGACTGACACCTAGGACTTCAGTGATACAAGAACTACAGTGTGA
This sequence comes from Toxostoma redivivum, assembly GCA_013397375.1. NCBI lineage: Eukaryota > Metazoa > Chordata > Aves > Passeriformes > Mimidae > Toxostoma > Toxostoma redivivum. Next base: position 736,521 of record VXBI01009112.1, read on the forward strand.
TCTCTAGCTAGCAAAAACTTATCATCATTCTTGATGTTAATCACCATTTAGTCACAGAGGCTTCAGTGGGACTCCTCAAATAAATCAGAGCTTTTCTGGTATTTCAAGTCTTTTTAAACTGAAGGAATCATCTGTCACCACTGAATTGTCCAACCACATCCTGCTACACGCCAAACTATTTTTTACATATTACTTAAGTTGAATAAGTTATTAAATGCCAGAGCTTGTCCATTCAACCAGACCCCTCTTCCCCTGTGTGTCTTTACATGCACAATCACATACTACTTTTTCCACAGAACCCCTGCCTCGGGCAAGGGCTGAATAGCATTCAGAAAAATGAGGCAGCTGTTGGTATTTTTATACTCTTTCTTCAAGCAGTAAAGCCAGTCTTATTTACTCTACATGGTTTGAAAGCAGAATGCCTGTTTATTTTCTTTTTTAAAAAACCCCAACGTACAACAAAGAACACATATCTTAAAAAGCTTTAGGCGCTCTAGCAATTACTGTTACAATGCAGTGTAAAGTAACTCCTGAAACAAAATCTCTGTTCTCAGCCACCTACAAAAAAAACCAAAAAAAAACAACAAAAACCATCTCTTTGGTAGCTCTTCATCCTTCTGAGAAGCCTGCTCCCAGCTTTTTTTAAAGCACTCAGTAAGCACATGACCCCTTACACTTGCCTCGCCACAAAATTTTGACTCTTTAGGGATAGAGAATACTGGGGAAATGTGCTCCTGCACCTGCCAATTCTGCTTCTTCAATAATGAAAAAGGATCCTGCCGACACACTGTACTCTGGAAGTATGGCAAAAGACAAACTTAAGTGGGATCACAGGGTATCTAGGGCTCCCTAAATCATAATCAGCAGAAATTAAATTCCTCAACATGGCCAAGGGGCAAGGCCAGACCACTCTCACTGGAATGATGCTGTCAGCGAGAAAGTCAAGCACTTCCACCAATCTTGGACTGATTTTAAGATGCTTCAGTAACCCTGAAATAGGCTAACCCTAAAGTAACAAAGAAGAGAGAACAATTTGCATCCAAAAAGAAAGGGTTTTTTCCTATCTGGGCAAGCACAAGCAAAAGGCACAGGAAGGAATTGCTATGAAATTATATCCTTCCAAAAATAAAAACAATAGGAGCATTCTCTCATCACTGAACAGAAAGCTAAGGTACCATCAGAAAGCATATCCCTTTAGCAAGAGAGACTGACATTTCCCAGTATATACCAATATCTCAGTCTTGTCTGCAGTAATGTTTATCTACTTTATTCTTAGACACTCCTCAGGCTCTTCCAAACCCCCCTATCCCACTTCAAATGCTCAAGAATTATCTCAGTACCAGAGGGCTTCCCACTGATTTCTCTACACTGCAAACTCAGTCTGCCTTATTATCTCCACTTGAGTAGGAAATTGCAGCTAAACAGACTTTCTTAAGGTGACACATAAATCAGCAACAGAGCCAGAAGTCAAGGCCTGCCAAGATGACGCTTATTGATCCAGAAGTTGACCTACAAGGCAACCCTGGCTCCAAATTATTTCGGCCAGAATATTTCTAAACACAAAACACTAGTATCTCATGGGAAGCCCAAGCTAGCAAACAAATAAAAAATGGCAATCTGCCAAAAATTTGGTTCCAGTGAGTTGTTCAGCGTTGTGCAGAAAGGCTGCAGTAGAAATAACTGTGGTCCCAAGCATTCCTGTATGGGATTCACCTGCAGTAACCACAAAATGATTCCTTTTCCTTCCTGAAACCCTCTGCCCAGTTGTTTGCAAGTTTAACAGCACCTCCAGCAAACAGCACAGGAGATTTTGTGGTAAGATACCATGTGATCACTTAAAGGAAGACTACCATGAATACACATGAAGGGACCCAAATAAAGATCCAAAGGCAAACCTAAATCCAGCATTTCTTGCCTTTGCAGTTTTTAACCATTTTAGTAGTGACCTTTTATGGTCTTTTTATTTTTTCTTTATGTAAGGTTCACTCATTTTACGGCATTGCAAAATTTTAACCAGTTTTAACTATGGCAATGAAGCAGAGTAAGAGCTAATTAGTTACATTAGATTCCATATGAAACTAACTTTATTCAGTTGTAAACGACTAGGCCACTAGGTAGATCTGCTGGGGCTAACACATGGTCAGAGAAAGACCCCATCTACCTTGTTTTCTGCACCCTATGCTACTCCTTACCACCTTCCCTGAAAGGAATCCATCTTCTCTCTGGATCAGCACCTTCCCAGTGCTGGCACTGATTTAACCAGTTCCTGGTAGTTGATGTTTCCCACTGACATCACTCTCAGGGACTCTCCCTGCATCTCCAGGCTCAAAGTGCAGCACTATGCTCTCTTTCTGAGAGAACAGAAACAGCTTTGCACTGAAAAAGCACTGTACAAAGTCATTGCCTAAGACATTACTAATATTTCCATAACAATGTGAGAAAAGAAGTTATCATTAATTATCTCAGGCAAGCATGAACACAATGTCAGAACAGGCAGGTGAAAGGAATGTACTTTACTGCCTTGAGTTGCTGCACCCCTGCATTCAGAAACAGCAATCCAAATCACTCTCACTTTCTTTACAGCACTGCTGGAAACACCACTGGCCATTATTTCATCATTCAGTTTCACTACTCTACTTGGTTTCCTACAATATTTGCTGCCCAACTTTATTTACAGGTTAATTTCCTTATCATCAAATTTTAATTTTTTTTCTTTACATTCAAGCACAATTTGCAAGCTGGAAATAACAATTCTGTCCATGCAGTTTATAACTGCTCACTTTCCAAACACGGCACTAGAAAATGCATTAAGAAGTACTTCATAAACTTCTGTCACTGCAGTAGGAAGTGACTGTAAATTATTACAGCTTTTCCAATTTAATGAGTATATTTAAATCTTGAAGCCATGGTGTTACTGTGTGCATGCAGCACAGAGATTTAAAAAAAAAAGAGGAAAAAAAAAGAGAAAAAAGAAGAGCATTTCACATTTACATTCACACCATGCAGAGTAACTGGTAAGCACTGATGTTTTTCCGATGAGCATACATTACTTTGCCTGCCACATGAAGGCATTCTGTAATTTGTAAACTATTTTAAATTCTACTGGAATTCAAGTTTTCTGTTTTATTTAAACATCTTGAAAGAACTAATATACAATGCTAAAATTTTTGTTCACAGTCTTCAGTGCATCATACTGTACAATTTTTAATTCTGCCTGTTCCCTGTGTAATTTGAAATTCTGGCATTTTCCACAACTACTCACTACTTATCTGTCACACAGCACGCTCAAAGCAGTGTTCGAGGAGTGTTAACTATTTTTGCTGAAGATTTTTTTTAACAAAATCTGTATAAGAATGTATTTCCACAGCCTTCTCCAACTACAGGTGACAAAACCCTAACAATTAACAGTGCCCAAAGTCATGAGGAAAGAACATTTTCAGCATTTTACTGGTACAGAAACAGATGCAGGAATAAGACTGTAGCATGGCTGAGAAAAGAAGCTTGGTATCTGATTTGGCTCCCTCATTTTCATTAGACTGGGAAGTGAGTGCCCCCTGGTGCAGCCCATCTCACTGAAGTCTGGTAGGCTTCCTAACAAAAATAAATAATCCAAGTATCTATTCCTGATTTGGACGTTCTTCTGTACCATAAGAAAATTTAGATTTAAGAAATTATAAGAAAACATTGAGAAAAGTTATTTTTAAATATTTCAAAAACATTTTGCTCTACTTACAATAGTGTTTTACCAACTTTTCATCATTCAGAAACCCATATTCACAAAAATGAAGTAGTTCTAAAAGGAATTGCCTGATAACCCCAGGCTGGATTTTAATAAAGCACAAAAGAAAAGAGATTTCTTAAAACATGCTTATGTTAAAATAAGCATGACACTTCATCATGCAAGCCATAAAGACAAACAAATGCTATATGATTTATACAACTAAAAATAAGGACTTAAATTAGGTAACTTCCTAAAATATCTATATTAAAATTTCAATATTTTGGTACAGGTTTAATTTAATGTTAATATATTTATACAATACAGTTTACCAAATCTGACTGTTCAATTTCCCCTAACATTTTAGGAAGAGGAAAGACTAAATGTGAGAATTTAAGCAACACATTGTCTACAGTGGATATATAAGCTATCACTTATTACTTGTTATAAATGCCTCAGACACTCTAATCTATTACAAAGCTGTAAAAATAGAACATTTGTTCTATTTGCTATTGTAATTTGCTATTACAGTGTTTTCACCAGATTTTTCAAGTGCATTTCAATGTAAATACATAACAATGGTGTGATATCTTTAATGGAACAAGTCTATTACAATTTTTGAAAGACACACACAAGCTTACAATAAGTAACTGCTATGTAAGGTCATTTTCTTTAGGTTCAGGACACAATAGTAAAACACTCTGTGATCAGGAGAGTTCAGGTAAATAATCTTCATTAACCCTATTCTGAGAATTCTACCAAGAGCATAACATATCTTCCATTATCACATTTACAATGTCAGGTGATCAGTCACCATTTTATTCATCACTATTTAGAAGCAGTCCTGAAATATGAGTTGTTTACAATTATCATAAAGGCTTAAAAGTCCTTACTATTGTAACAGCTCAAATTGTTTCAGTACCTGTGTGAACATCTAGTCTCTCACTGAATCTTGATGTTTCCTGGTACAGTGACCTTCTTGGGCTAATTCTGCATTGTTAGAAAATATTCTTCCTTCAGTCAGTCTTCAAATAGCTACATTTCAATTTCATCCCTTTCATCCCTTTAACCCCTTGCTTTTGTATCTAAAAAAATGCAAACAAGCAAACAACTCCCCCAGACCATAACCTAAAAAGGAGCTGCCTCACTAATACTCTGTATATTTCACCATTCTGGGTAGATTACTATTGCACCTCTGAATGCACCTTCCTTAATGCTTGGACCGAAAAAAGAATCTCTGTCCAAAAATCAAGTATTGTTGTTTCCAAATAAAAATAAATAAATTTAAAAACCAAAAGAGCGACCTTAAAATAAAGCTCATGCTTTCCTGAAAAGGACATAGTTAAGAATCTTCTACATTTCTTGAAGTTACCCTGAGCTACCTTCCAGTTCCTTTCCCTCACTTTACATGGAAACTTTCTCATTCCTCTACTCATTAGTGACTCAAACTTTGCTTTAGTTTTGTTCGATGTAGAGTAACCATAACTGAAAGAAGCACAAACCAGTGATTTATATGAGATTAGTGTATTTTCCTACACTGTTCCCTTTTGTATTGCTCAAGTATTGCAATACTATGGTTCCTTTCACACAATGTTGCATATTAAAATAAAAAGAAATTTTTAAAGCCTAGACTTAGAAATACAGAACTGTTCAAGGATGTGGAAGCTCATCATAGCCTTGGCTATCATCATCACCATGAGATGATGAAGTCTGAAATGCTGAAAGAAGCCAGAGAAACAAAAAATGAAACTGGACTTCAGAAGAGGCATATGTTGGCTTGTTCAGAGATCTGCTTGGCAGGATTATACAGGAGACTGTTTTAAAGGGTAAATAGGCCCAGGAAATCTGTCTCTCTCTCCAAGGACTTCACACCAGGAGAATAAGGCACATCAATGTGCGAGAAGTTAAGCAGATGTGGATGAAAGTACTCCTGACTTAGTTCAAAAAGGAAAAGGAGGTAAGCAGAACAGGGAAAAGAAAATTTCATACACAAGGTATATAGTGATATTGCTGCAGTGTACAGTCTTGGAATTAGGAAATCCAAAACTCAGCCAGAGAATAAACTAACAAAGGCAACAAGAAAGGCTTCTCTATGAATACAGGCAGGAAAAGCGAACTATGAAATTGAAAGGAATGGCTGATGAACTGAAGGGCAGGGTTGCTGTTCAGATAGACCTCAATAAGCTGGAGAAGATAGACTAACAAGATGCTATGAAGGGCCACCAAAGCAAGCACTAGACCCTGCACCTGGAACAGTGCATCTGCGTACACTAGTTCGGACCAGAGGCTGACTATCTGAGAGCAGCTTTGCAGAAAACCTGTGAGATGAACATGAGTCAGCAATGTGCCCTGGCAGCAAAGGTGGCCAGGAGCACCCCAAGCTGCATGAGCAAGAGGGCAGCCAGGGGAACACACCATTCTCCTCCATTGAATACTGATGAGAGCAGATGCAGGCTACTGTGTCTGCTAGGAGAAAGGCACTCACATACTGCAGCAAGCCCACCAAACCAGAAAGGGGCTGTGGCAGATGACATGCAAGAAGCTGAGTGAATCCATTTGCTCAGTCTTAAGAACAGAAGGAGAGATTTTACTGCTGTCTTCCAGCAGATAATGGGAGGATATAGAGGGGATGGAGCTGGGTTCTTCTCAGATGCGCACAGGCGAAGGACAAGAGGCAGCAGGCATAATCTACAAAAGGAGAAGTTCTAACGAAGTATCCATAAAAGGAAAAAAATTACTATGAGTATAGACAAACACTGGAATGAGTAGCCCAGAGAGACTGTGGTATCTCCAGCCCTGCAGATAACCAAATCCTGAGCAACCTGATCTAACCTGCCCTGAGTCTTGAGTACTTAATCTGGGTGGTAGCCTGAAGTCCTCTGCAAAGAAAATTATTCTGCAAATTTACTCTACCATTCTGTGACCAAAAGCAAAAATTCAAACAAACCCACAAAACAAACAAACTACCTAAACATCAACACAAAAACATATCCACAACATGTATGTCCCAAATTTCAAATATTTTTTTACTTTTTACTTCAACAATATAAATCGTATCAGGCACTAAAAGATAAAAAGTTGTTTTAAATGCCACACATTTTCTGTGAGATTCCGTTTAAAAAATAAGCTATGAGCAAAACACATTAGTTAGAATTATATGAAAATATTTACTTTATTCAAGAGGAAATGGGTACAAGACAGTCTCTAATATCAAAATTGCAAGCACAGCAAAGGACACCTCCTGACAACAGTAAAATGTATGAGAGGCATAAAAAGAAACTGGAAACAGAAGAGTTATGATTTACTTCAGGAAACTCAACCAGTGTGAAAAATTTAAGCAAAATTACTACTCCAGTATAATTCAAATTTCTAAACTGCAACCAGCTCATAACCACTCACTTTATTCATCTTTCTAGGTACCCACATGACAAAAGCGCAGCAAAGATAAACTATTTTTAGAAATAAAAAGACCATGAGAGTCAATGACAGCATGAAAATTCTTAGTGATACAGTAATATAATGCTCTAAGTGGACTGCATTTTCACACTTTTGAGATTTCTTTGGGATTTTGTGCATTTGATTAATTCTGTCTGTATAGTGAGGCAGTGCTAATTTATGCCTTCCTACGGGGATGTCGGCTGTCTGTGCCAGCACCACAAACTGAATCAAGAAACTCCAGAGCTAAAACCTAACAGGCTACAGTCGCTTAACTCAGAACTGCAGATTCATGTTTTATTCATAAAAGCAGATACCTACACACCAGCTTTTCAAATGCATTCTTTTGTCATTTAACATTTTTATTTCACTTACTGAAAAAATTACATATCTTACCTTTAGGTCACTTCCTGGCAAAGTACCTATGCCATCCTTCCAGTCCATTGCACTAAATACATCAAACTCCTGACCATTTCCACTAGAGGCAGATTCATTCATGATGCATGTACTAAAAAAAAAAAAAAAAAGGAAAAAAAAGTTATCTGAAAATTCTCTAAGTGATTTAATGCTTATATCACCAGATATTTCTTCTAATGCATTTCACAGATTTGTATCAAATGCTTCCCTCTGCACACTGGCAATGTGGACAACTGATGACAAGGGTGATAATATATATGATGTAATAAAAGTAAGGGGAAATCTTTTAAAAACTTTGAAAATAATACCTGTTTCACACACTAGGAGGCAATGGGGCTGTACTGGAGAGAAAAGAAAAATTTCAAACTGCAGATAAATTGACATGAGGAAAACATGTCAAGTACACTTAAAAACATCTGTTCTAGGAAAGTCAAGACGTAAGTGCATGCCTCCAATAAATACATTAAGCACTGATTAACAGAACTGCGCTTCCTTAATACTGGATAGCATGCTGATGTGAATGCTTTACCCAAATTCAAATTAAAATTTCAAAATTAATTTGAAACTATCAGTTTCCTTGTCTGATTCAGGAAAACTTGAATATTGTTTCCATACAGTTTCACTAAATTTTGAATTGCATTTGTTGAAACTTATTTCCACGTACAGAAGCATATATATACACTAGAGAAACCTACTGCTTTGCAAGATTTGACTTTACTAGATCCCTCTGCTTCAGAACAGTGAATGGAGAGAAGATAATATTTATCTTCAGAAACAGTGCATCTGGACATCCCTTTTTGTGACAAAAAATTTGCACAATCAACAGAAGTACATTGCACTTGCTTCTGACCCCTAGCTCCAGCTCACCACTTGTCACTGCCACAAACACACCATCAGTTGCACTGAACTGAAAGTGTTTCTAGCAGCCAGTTGTGAGTGCCACCAACTTCTTCCTTTCCACTTCTCACAAACCCAGCAATCTTTAAATCTGTGGCCCAGCACCTAATTTACTATTTGTTCAATGTGGAATATGAACTTACTAATGTTGTTTCTGAAGAACAGCTGCATTATGCCTAGCAGCTTAAATAATTTGTGGCAAAATTAGCCGTCATTTTTTTGTGAACTATTAGCAAAACCTCACCACTTTTGAAATTTGCACTTTCCAAACTTTTTAGAATGTAAACTCTCTGAACTTATAAACAAAGACTTTCTAAGCCTCATACCCCATCTGGAGACTGCAAACTTTTGCTGCAAGCATCAGTAGTTGCAATTCAAATAGACAGAGAATTTCCTCAGAGCTTAATCTTGTTTTCTAAAATCTAATTTCTAACTTAGTTCCTACTCTGAATCTGCAAATACTCTCTGAAGATCTTGACTTTTCACAAACAAACTACCCAAAAGGTGTTATTTGTTCACTCTGGTAACAGAAAGAGACACAAACCAAGCAGAAGTAAATGCAGGTCATCTAGAAGCTTTATATTGAAATGTTGAGGAGAAAAGACACTTAGTTACTTAGTTGCATGAAAAACAATCGAATTTACATTGTATTAATCAGAAAAATAATAACAATCACTGTAACATCACCACTATAGACACGAGTTTGGTATGGGGTACACAATGTGAACTCCCTTTCATTTCTCCTTGGTTTCCTCTTCATTTCTAGTGGAAGTCTTTAAAATCCTCAGCAACATCTTACTCCATGAGTACTTTCATTACACTACAGAAATTACACAGTTATCAACAAGATAACAGGAGCTGGACCTCAGTCAGTATCCAGTGCTAAGAGTGAAAGCTTTTGCATTCTCCTTCACATGGTAGGCAGGGTTCACAGAAAGCTCTTTGGGAAAACTTCACATTTTTCACATGACAAGTCTGAAGTAAGAAGAACCAAATGATTCAATGTGTATTCCCCATCTTTAGGTAATTCTCTGCGAGAAAGTATTGAAAACCATAACAACAACTTACAAAGATTCATTTTAAAAAACACCAATAAATCTAAACAAATTCAGTGCAAACTGAGAAATTCCCCAAAGCCATAGATCTCATCTTTTAAAATCACTCCTCAGGACAAGCTCCTGCAACACAAGTTGGGTTCTCTCTGCTTGATCTGAGTACCAAGTACCACTACAAACCAATTCAAGCAGGCTTGACCAAACTGAACTGCAGCACAGTGACAGAGGCACAGGCCTTCCCTCAAGAACACAAGACCCAAGCTGCTAAGGAGTAGCTGAAAAATGGGATCTCTCCAGGCACCGTGAAGTTTTAAAGACACAAAACATGCTGGTTCAAGCACATTGGTGGAACAAGCTCTCCTGGATTAGCCTGGCTAAGCAAACACAAAGCTGTATTCTGCATTAACTGAAGTCTCTAAGTAATCTTAAATTATCATTCTATTTAGAGGACACTTCACTCAACCCTCCTGTGGTTTATTACAGAAAACATGCTCCAATGATTTCCGCAGAAGGTATGACAGAAGTCAGGAAAGACTTGGACGGCTGTGGAGAAATGTTTCCTCTCAGCAGCTGCTGTACCACAGAGCAAGGAGCATCGGACAGCACAGCTGCTTCATCAGATGCTGTCATCTCCCATAGTGCCACTCATTACAGACACAAAAATTACACGGGGGGTGGGAAATTGAAAGAGTCTAGCCAACTTAGGCACGGAGTAAACCATGAAAGGTAATGAAAAACTGGTAACAGAAATGTTCAGGGCATACTTGTCTCAAGAATACATACAAATTCTGACTTAATTGCAGGTAAGAAACTTTCCTCTGGTAACAAAGTGCAATAATGATACATTCTGAAGATGTCAAAAGACATTCATTATTGCTTTCCTTTTGAAATTAACTCAACGTAAAAGGCACAATCTGTATAGGTTTCACATTCTGCAGACTTCAGAAGTGTTCTTGGTGGGAATGAAAAGGTCACAGGGCAAAGCAGATAGAAATTAATTTACAAAAAGGAAGCACTATTAACAAAATATCTGTTTCCAGCTTTGCTGAATTTGAAGAGATGAAAGATAGGCCTATATCCCTCTACTAATGATAGTAAGAAACAAGATACAGACCAATAAAACTGTTACAGCACTGAGGTACTAAAAACGGAAGAACTCATTGCAATCATCTAAATCTCAGAACAAGAAAACAAAATAATGTCTTATCTACTCTTTTAATTTTTTTGTTTTTAAAGCTCTGATGTAGTTCTTTGAACTAGTATAACTCCTTCTATAATGATTTCATCTGGTATAATTTCTGCTGCTGCACTGCCAGAAAAGAAGTAAAAATACTAGACGAATAAGGGACCTGCCAGTAAATGCCATCTGATGTGAAGGGACATAATAGTAAGTACTTGGAGCAGTCATCTTCCAAAAGCATCTCCAAAATCTGCCTTTAGGGATGCAACTATCTCAGTCCTCACAGCCATAAGAGAAGTGTGCTGCATATTAATTTTCAACATTAACTTTGTTTCAGACATATGTAATAAAATAATTAAAATAAACAAGCATATTAAATAAGATTAAGACACATCCTTTAGAAAAACCTTCATTTTTACTAACAGGTTCAACAATAAATGAGTACCTCACAGAGGAGATACTTACTGAGAATAACAGCACTAAAAATTAGATAGTTTAATCTAGTGAGAGACTGTCTAAAGATATAAAGCAAAGAAGCAGGACAGAATATGCCAATTAGACTTACAAGTAGTTTTTGAAGTAATTATAGAGTTATGTAGTGAATACATCAGAAAGTAGTAATAGGAGTCTTTCTTCCAGTCAGTGCTTTAAAAAACTACCTGACCCCTACCTGAATTTTGAACATCTAAGGTGCTAACTGTGAAATGCCTGTATGGTTTCTAACCAGTGGGGTCAACTCATTACTGGCCACTGGGCAGCAGAGACAGAGTTCAGCAGTAAAGCCATCAGTCATCATTGCCAGACTGGGATAACATGTCTGCAGTAATTTGCCTTTTCTTATGCATCTCTGTGTATTTTTATTTGTACTTTTGAGGATTTCTGTAGCTGCCATGACAAGACACCTAGCAGATCTGCCCCATATTGATCCTCTCCCTGGGTAACAGCTCCTATGGGGAGACCCAAAACTGTTAACACAGAGCAAGTGACACCAAGATTGAGTTCCAAGGGTAAAAGAGATCCCAAGAGAGAAAATATCCTTCTGCAGGCAAGCCATGGTCCCTCTTCCCCACTGGACTGGGTGACATCAGCATTGATGGATGTTCAGAAACAAAGGCAACAAGTTAGCATTTTTATCCTAATATTGTATACTTTGACTTTGGACATCTCCAAGGCTGCCTGGTGTAGCACCCATGAGCTAAAAGGACACATTTTCCCATACCCAGTAAATAAGGAAAACAAAGGGGATCTGAAGGGAACAACTCGGTGTACCAGAGCTGCAAATACACCAAATTCTAGACACCAGAGACAAGTGGATACTCAGCTTAGTTTTATTTAACATGTAAGAATGTGACTATTACTAGCACTGACTTGTTACACTCCCAAAGCCACATGAAGCAGAATTACTCCTCGCAGTGTAAGCTTCCTGTATTTGACAACAGTAGCAAAGTTTGAGCTTCTTGACAGCAAAAGCAAAGCCAATTGACTGTAACCCACTGGGGTGAGCCCTGCTCCTCTCTTCACAGTCCTCTCTTTGAGCTGGGCACACCTCACACTTGCCTCTTTCTCACCCTCCATATTTTTGCACCAGATTCTTACAGAAAAACAACCACAACAGGAACAGTGCAGGAAATGGTAAAATTCTTTGATGCTACCCACCACATTTTAATATGTGTTTTCTCTTGCACCTGTTTAAAGGTCTAATCATTTTAATATTTCATTAAAAGAAGTATTTTCAGATACACGTTCCACTCACAATCAAAAATCTCATTTGTCATTGTTTGGAAACTACTTCACTAGTTCTGCCATGTTTCTATCCTCTGTGTTGAAAAGTTGTTTGAGTAAATTTCACTATTTTGCCTGTTGCGCATTAAGTTTATTACCTGCAAGGTATTTTAAAGACGAGATACACAGCTTTTATATGTTTTCACAAAGGGACACATTAATATTCTTTGCCACTCAAAGGTTGTAACAGAAGAACCAGATTTCCTATTGAAGATGTCCTTTTAGCATTATTTACTCTTATTTTATCTCTTGTTGCTCTTCTGACTACTAGATGCTCCACAGCTACTGTGTATGTTCACTCCTGCTTCCCAATATTTTGGCTTTAAAATTTTTTCCCTACAGGAAGAATCTGGCCACAAAAGCATTAAAAAACACTATGAAGGCTGCGTCTGCACCAGTCTTAAAGGAGGTTCATGCTGTCCTCATCCGAGTCTAGTCTCAGTCAGCAAGGTAACACCATCATTGCTGTACCATTGCTAGAGACTGGGTAACAATTACACACAGCCTTCATCTACTGCCTCATTTTCAAGCATCCACAAGACACTACAATAACAACAGTTACCCGATACCAAAGCTAATCTGCCATCTAATGAAACTTACCACTGACAGCCTTTTCTTGTTTTTAAATAGCCTGTACCTCACATTAGAAAAGTATTTCCTCTGCAAAGCTTTCATGGTTCCCTTATTTCTGTTACTGTCCATGCAGGCCTGAGTGAGATTTAACCTACTCAGATAGTAAGAGTTGCATACAACAACTTTGAAATCCTATGTCTTAAATTCTCTTAATTGCTTGAACCAGGCACAGAAAGCTACAAAAACTTCCCTGTTTATTTGTTCCTTCTTCCTTCCCCTATGCAGACACTGCCTGTATCAAATCTTCACACCTCTTACCACCTGACCTGTTTCAAATTGTTATTTCCTACCCAAAGTTAATTCAATATACATCTGAGCATCCCTTTTGTGTGACTCATGCCCTCCTCTTCCTCATCTACCATTTATTACCAGCTCCCATAAGCTCTGCTGTTCATAAACAATTAGTTCACCTTTTCTAGCTCCTAAACACATGCAGCAGGTTTCTGCATTTATAGACTTTCCCTTCTCCCCCATTCACAAAGAGCTGCTGGCATCTCCCATTGCGATGAGCGGCCCTACTACTGGAGCATTAACAAGTTATGACTACACACATGCTATCAGTTTCTTCAGTAAGCCTCATGCCAGCTCATCACTGATACCTCACACCCATCACTCACAACCCATCATCCTCCTTACCAGCAGTATTAAAAAACACACAAGAGTAAATTGAACAGCCCACAAAAACTCAACCATCTCTCTTCACAGAACAGGTGATGCCAAATAAAACTCAACAAGTTAGAGGAAAAGAAGTCATCACAAGTTATTGAAACTTGTAATACTCTAAAAAAACCTCAGTAAACTGAAGGTGAAACATACACCACAAACTAAACCAGAGTTTATTACAATTGCCCAACTGACAACAAGTACCATCGGAGACAACTGCTTCAGCCACCTTCACTAGAGCTTCACAAGTTCATGAGACCAACTGGACTACAGCCAAAGCTGCTGAAGTCTCACTGAGAATAATGCCTACCAGGCACCACCCAGATAAGAGTGGAAAGCTCTGCTGCCTTCAGTCATCACTTTCAGGGAGTTTCTCTCTTACAGATGTTCATCATATAGACTTCTGGGAACGTGGTAATTTTCTTGGTAAAAAGCATTGGTTCCTGAACAGCTTAAAGATTCGCACTAAGAAAACTGTGTTACAATTCTGAGCACAGACTATTTCCTAAAATGACACAGGCTGAACTTTTTATATCATGAGCTTTATTTATGCTCACCACCTGATTTTTAGCACCCACGACTGAGCATCCATTCATGAGCAGAAACAGCAAAAATGATCGGTCCAGTGCCACTCAACTATATGGAAAAAAAAAAAAAATATAACAAAACTAAGAATGTGACTCCTGCTGCCTTTCGCTGTAAAGCTTTTACATCGAGCTGCTAAAGCACAGGTAATTACAAGACATGGAAGAGGCCGTGACCCTAACGCCTCGGGGGACGCTGCCGCATCTCCAGGGGCCTCCTAACGCACGCAGCGCTCCTCAAGCCGAAAAACCCCGGGGGCTCAAGCCGCGCTCTCGGGTGGGACAAGTGGCAG
>VXBI01009112.1:752888-797478 GCA_013397375.1 Toxostoma redivivum
TCTCTTAAAAAAAAAATGCTACAAGCTTGCCTTTTTTTTTTTCTTGTATGTGTATGTGTGTGCAAACTTTCCCCAAAATGGCGGAAATTGGGAGATGATTATATTTTAAATATCTCTCGCACACAATCACACAAAGTGCAGGAGCGACGGAAAATACAAACTCTCCGCTGCGCGCTGGTAGAGGCCTTCGCACACGGGGACCCACGGCACATTCAACCGGTATATCCCGGCAGCCGCCACCTCTCGCCGCTTCCGACCGAAAAACCCTTTTTCGCACCCCTCTCCGCTGCGCATTGCCCCCTCGCAGCCCGCACTTCTCCCCGTCCTTCAGCCTGCGCGAACAAAGAACCGGGGCTGCGGAGGGGGGGCTCGGGTGGCAGCGAGCCCCCTCCCTCCGCTCCGCTCCCTCCCCGCCCGGCGCTCACACGCACACCCGTGCCCCCCACCTTNCACACTCGTACACTTATGATTTAGTGAGATCCCCGGTGCCCCGGCCGCTCCCCAGCCACTTGCGAGTCACTTGCCCACTTTACCCGGCATTAACTTCCATCCTTTCTGCTCGAGGTGGTCGGGGAGAAGCCCCCCTCCCCTTCCCCAGATACGTTTCGTAAGGGAGGGAGAGGAGGTGCGTCTCTCCCTTTATCTCTCGCGCTCTCTCTAACTTTCATCCTCACCTAGGGGGAAAATTAAAACCCGTCACCAGCCTTTGCCATCGCGGCTCCCTAAACGGCTTGCGGATCAGATCGGAACCCGCCGCTCCTTACCCCCCCAAATTCTCTCTTTCTCCGTCTCTCGAGTAGTCCTGACAAATATGGTCCAGGGCTGCGGGCACAGTGAGCATGCGCCCGCGGAGCCAGGGCTGGGGAAAGGGGAAACTGCCGCCGCCGCCGCCGCCGCGGCTCCTCTTCCTCCCTCGCCTGCGCTGCCGCTGCGCCCCGGCCGCCCGCAGCCGGCACCCGGCAGCCGGCACCCGCGGCGGGCATCGCCCTCGCCGAAAACGCGGCCGCCGACAAGGGCTCCGGCGGAGGTGCATCCTCCCCCTGATTTACTGCCGACGCTGGAGGAATAATAAGGAGACTTGTGCAGCAGCCGCTCTATTTTCGGCGCTTTCAAAAATAACGCCTCGCACTTTTCGGGGTGGGGGAGGTCCGGTCCTCGGGGGTCCTGCCAGGTGCTGCTGAGGTTGGGTGGTGGGCGCCGGGGGACCGAGGAGAGCCTGTCTGTAGCTCTTGGCCCCATCGTCTGCGCAGAACAGACCTGGGGCAGAGGCAGAACAGCTGGGCACCAGTAAGGAAAGTGCGGGTCCTGCGGGAATGGAGCTGCCCTCCGCCGCGGCCGGCGGGGGCATCCCCGAGGAGATGGTCTGAAGCCAGGCAGCGAGGAGCCAGGCTTCTCCTGCGCTCCTGAAATACGAGGTGCGTTCGGTGTGGACACATTCCTTGTGATGGGCCTCGTCTCGTTTGCAACCTAGCCGGCTCACCAAATAAAACTAGTCTCAGATGTGCCACCTGCTTGAATACTCTCCATAGGCATTCGCTCCATAGGTGTCCTGTATTCCTTCATTTATTTTCTGTCCCTGGTTCAGAAAACAGTGAAAACTGAAGGCCCTTGTTATCTATCTCATGGGATTGCCCAGGATGGACTTCACCGCAAGGAGGTCTGTCAGCAAAAGAGCGTTACACAACATAGACCTGTACGAGGCCTAAGTGTACCAGGAAAGAGGGAGAAGGAGGATTGTGATCAGATGTAAATATGATACTTTTAAAACTGTATAAACATATAGATATATATGTAGTTTGAGGCAAAGTATAAACAGCACAGAACACAATTATACTAATCCTAAGTTTTTTCAGACCACAGAGCATCTCCCTAAAGTCATTCTGTCCTAAAGAAAAAAACTGACACAGCAAATTCTGAATTTTTGATAGTTTGGTATATTATTATATATCTCTTAAAATAACTCTAAAATTTCAGTACATCTTTTGTTAATCCCAGTAATGATCAATGATCAAGGTTTGTCTTGCTTTTGTATATGCTCCTTTCTACAATTACACTTTCAACTTTAGCCCAAATTACTAGAACAGAAATAATAGTAAATACTAATAGGCAGCCAGTAATAAGTATCAGTTGAACATCAATAGGAATAAATACAAATGACAAGATTAAGTACAGCCTTTTAGATATTATGGTATATACTGTGTTACCCTGTGATCCCCATGATGGGGACAGCATTGCACTGGACACGGGATAGAGATGGTCCATCTCTGACAGGACCTCCTAGCCTCAGCTTCTGTTCAGTAGAGTATTTACTTCAGAATGTGTGTTAAAATATTTAAGAACCAAGCTTGACAACTCTGCTCCCTTAAACTATGCCCATGTTCAGACAGTTCAGACAATCAGGCTTTTACCATACTATCCTGACAGTTTCTGTCAATTTAAATTATTTTTTTTTCAGAGTAGTAAAATGGGGCTCACAATTAAGTATTTGCAGGATTGGTGTCTAAGCAAAACACATTATAGTTGTTTTGTGATGAGCAATGATGAGACTTCTCACACCCCTTCATTTCAAATGGCATTGCATATAGGCTGCAGTTTTCATCAATAAACATATGTTCATTAGAAACTAATTACAGAAAACAGTATTAACCTAATTGTAATAATTAGTGATAACATTTTAACTCTTCTAAAACACAGATGCAAAAAATAGTAAAGGATGAGAAAATTCCTGCTTTCCACCAGCAAAATTTTAGTTGAGCAAATTTATGTGTTAGAAACAATAAACTGTAGCTTAAGTCATTCAGCGCTTTTTTGAAAATTATTTCCCAATGTTCCCAATGTTCAATGTTGTTGAAATGTTTTAAGTCAGACAGTTGCCCAAGAACTAGATTATTCTATTGTAGCATTAAATTAGCTAGGCTCTGCAGAGATACTCAAAGCATGGTGCAATTTGGTGTTATTTCAAACTCTTTAGGATGCTTGACCTGTACTGATTATTCTCCAGATGATGTTGATATTTTGGGGAATGGTATAACATACCCTGTTAAGAAAATACATTTCTAAGAGTACAACTGAACTAGTTATCTGCCATTATTTTATTTATGCTTGAAAGACTTTGTCCCTTTCCTCTGAAAATCTTAAAGAGAAACATAGTCATATGTGTGACTATGATATAAGAATGTAGCCCCTTGCAGAAAATGATGACACAGGTGGAAAAGCTCCATGAAGGATGTGTATTGGAAGTAGTAACGGATACCAAGGATTTTAAATAGCAGATAGCTGCTTTATTGGATCAAACGGATAACTTTTTGATTAAAATAAAAGGACCTATGAAATTAATAAAGGTACGTTCTGTTCTCTGTCTCTTCTTTGACCCTTGCCCTAATCACAGTGCGTCAGCTCGTGATGTATAATAAACCCATTATTTTGTCAATAAAAATTTATTGAGTAAAAATAGATTAAACATTATTCACATATGCTCTTTAAACATTAGCTCTGTTGCCATTTTATTTAATACTAGAATTCCATCTGTATTCCAAAGGCAGAGAATTTTGAACACTTGTTTTCTATATGTAAGCATGGCATTTAATATGATTTTGGCAGTATGTTTAATGACAGATTTTGGAGTAGCTAAATTTGGTCTCTCTCTGAGTATTCTTGTAACTCGTTGAATAGGTGTTTGTGCTGTAGCCAAATACTGATTATTTTTCTAAGAGCATGTGCATGAACATCCGTATATATGACTTCCAAAATCCAAATCTTGAGTACCATTTAAGGGGGTGAGTGCAAAGTAATGTATATCCTCCATTCAGTTTGCATATTATTGGGTTTGTGTGATCTGATGGCTTCTCGGCAAGTATCTACATAAACTGAGAAGAAGAGAATCGGTATTTACATTTTACCAAATAATTTGACATTTCTGGGATCTTGATTTCTACGATACAGATGAACATGCCTTAAAGATGGCCTTATTAATCAAAAATAGCCTGCATGGGACTTTTTTATCACACTTCCAGTAACCTGTGCAGCTCATTGTGTGACCTTTCTCACCAGTGACAGTAATCAGTCTGTCATGTGATTCTTCCCCAACCTGAAGGACAGGAAAGAGGGTTTGAGGGCAATCATTGGGGAAAAAATATTGTTTATGTCATGCAAAGCTCTAAGCCAGGAAAATGGAAGCGTGAAAGCTTCAAGAGAAGAGAGAACATGTATGTGGTAATTTACCAATTGAAGCAAGCAAATTGCAGTCCATGGTGATTCCAGTTCCTCTCAACAGTACCGTCTCCCTGTCCCAAGAACTTGATGTCCACACTGGTGTTTAGAAATAATGACTGACTTATTATCAATAGAATCAACTGGTTTTGCCACTAATCCCAGAATAATTATCAGTTGTTTCAAATGTCATGCTAAACTGAAGAGCCAGTAATACTTCCTAGCTTTCAGATCTGTGTGCCTACCTGGCTGCATCCCAATTCCCTGCCAGAGTGAGACTTGGGTGGGCAACATTCTTTTTTTTCCTGGGAAGGAAACTTGAGCATGAGTATTTGAAAGAAACTAGCATTTTTCAGAGAAGTTTCAGCCCAACATGCCCTGGCTTCACTGCCGGTGCAGCCTGGGAGACCTTGTTTCTGGAGACATTGATGAAGCCTTTGAAAATTCCTGCTTTCGCCAAGTTGCAAGACTGCAGAGTTTTCCAGAGTTGGTCTTCATCCTAAAGAAATTCAAAAGCAGAAATGGAAATTATGGGATTGTCAGTTCAGGAGTGAATCCAGAGCCATGTTGCATATAAGGAGTTTTGAGAGCATTGGACTAGAATAATGAGTTGTAAAAGCAGAAAAAATAATTTGTAAGAGTAAGTCAAATGCAAACTAGGAGTTTTGATGAGGACTCTTGAACCAGGAAAAGGCTGAAGTTAGAAGCTTAGACATGTGATTTGGATATTAGGGAAGGGCTTGGAGCAATGGCAGATCTTAAATGAGCAGAAGGAAGCAGGAGGTGGCCCCAGAAACAAGAGGTATGAAGATACAGCAGAGGCTGTGCAGTCTGAAATGGATGATAGGCCAAAAGAAACGGGTAAGAATAAAGGTCCTGAGGGAGAGAAAAGGAGGAGGTAGTAGGAAAAGAGACACACCACAGAGGAGGACAAGAGGTGTGAAAAGGGGCAAACGGAGGTCAAGAAGGGAAACAATGGTCAAGAAGGGAAAGGGGGAAGAAGGGAGGGAGCCTGTGTCAGGCAAAGCTGGAAGTAACAGGAGATTTGCAGTCTTTAAAAATGGAGTTTCCTAGATGTAGTTGTAAGGGATAATAATGAGCAATATTGTGGTTATGAGTGGGTAGGAGGGTAACCACGGCACGACTCTTTTTGGCACAGAGCTGTATTCATGCGTGCTCTTTCCTAAGGTATGTGGGCACACTCTGCATTGAGGGTCATTATCATTTCTCATGGTAGAAGGCTTTGACTCCAACTGTGCATAAGATTATAACAGCCTTGCAGCGGAGCATTATGTTGGACAGTCTGTTCAGGCTGGATACTCCAGACCTGTCATCCAAAAGCTAGTAGTGATTCTGAGAGCCAAGGCTGTATTTTTAATATGCACAAAGAAGACAAGTTGATGAGGCAGCACAGAATAAACATCACTCTTGGGAGCAGAAGCTGAATGAGAAAGGATTGCAGTCTTCACTTCTTAGGTGGAAAACAATTCTGTTGAAATAGGCAACAAAAGCAGGGGTTATTTTAATAATTGTTTGTAGAATTTTTAGATCTATAACTGCTGCCGAAAAATATCTGGAAGTGAATAAATAGCTCATCCTCTGGGTCTCCTTGGACAGCAAAGCCTGACAGCATGGGGAAAAGAGGAGGAAGTCCCATCCATGGTCCTTCAAACACAATGGCAGGGTGAGAACTTGCTCTAACTTGCTCTCCCTGGAGAGCAATAGCACAATTTTTAGAGCAACATGTGTCAGACTTAGTGACTCACAGCCACATGTGGACATTCCTAGTAAAATGTAAATTCGTCCAGCAGTAGATGAAGAGGAAAGAATCCCAAATATTGCTTGTATTAGACATAAGAGCAAATGACTCAAAGTATGCATGCAGACTCTTTATTTTCAAATCTTTCTATCTATTAATGTGTTCAAACAAATAAATAACACCCTCTTTTTCTTTATTTTTCAGATTGAATGTATCAGGCAATACTTGCTTGAGGTATATGGGATGATGCAGAGGTTATTCTCTGAGCAAGCAGATCTCTCCTTGTAGAGGCTAATACAAAAACCTGATGCCAGTGGTTAAAGGCAGTAGAAGGAAACCAGAAATGCAGCAAACATTGAACAAAGCATTTTTGGATGTTGATAAGAGGTTTTCCTTACCTGAGAGTTCAGAATTAAGATTGCAGCAGAACAGGTATGCACTAGGCCTGCAAACATGACTGCAACTCAAGCAACAGATAAAGCTGCTCCTGTTTGCTGTTAGGTCCAACAGCCCACAGAACAACAAGAAGTGAGTCCTTTATAACATTTTTCCAGTGATGTTGTGTCATGTGGACACACAGCAATGGCATTCCCCTCTCTGAAGAGCAACAGAGACTATTAATGGGGCCTGTTTCTGCAACTGACAACGAATGGATTATTCAGAATCTGAGAAATTTATATTCCATTGCCAATGATCCTGAGTCATCAGGCTTTGTGGAGTCAACTCATACATTTCCTGTGCTGGCATCGTGGGCATTGTGCTCTCATTGATCTATATATGTAAGTGAATATGTAAATGTAAATGGAAAGAGTAGCTTCAGTCAGTAAAGGGGAGTTTTTGTTCTGAACTTTTAAGCTATATGCTAACCCCTCATGCTGGGAAATCAATCTGCCAAAATCTCATTTATTATCTAGAAAATAATGACAAGAGCAAACTAATATTCTTAGTAAAATAATTACACACAATAGTAAGAGGTGGGAGTACATGTTTGCTGCAGAATTCAAGGTTCAACAAACACCTTTCAATGGAGAACTCGGTCTCCTGGCTACCACAACAAAGCAGTCAGGATATTATTTTTGCTTTGAGCACAGAACTGTATATGTTAGTAGTCTGTGCAGGCTGCTGACTATTTGCGGAAGAACCAACTCATGTTGGTTTACATTTGCAGTTCCTACAACATGATTTGATTTCAATATCCACTGATAACAGAAGTGATGCATGCTCTTAAGTGTTCAAGAGGAACTGAACTTCAGAAAAGATACTTTTGCTGAAACTAGTTCATTTTCACATGTTCCAAGATAAGCTTCACGTGACACTTTACATCAAGCCCTCCTAGCTTCTTACCCCCCCGAGGGAATTCTTGCAAATCGAAATCCTCTGTGCCTTAAATTTTAGAAAGAAAATGATGCAGCATGGGAGCATAGACTGTATAATCATTAATATCATTTAGTAATGTACTGGGAAGCATATCTACCCTTCTTTACATAACCTCCAAATATTTAAACTGGAAAAATGAAGTTAAAACTGAAGGACTTTTAGATTTGCAGTGCACAAATCCTACATTCGGGGGTGTTGATGAGTTGTCAGGAAATATTTAAAAGTTCCAAGAAAACACAGAAGGACTTTGGGATCACTGGCTAAAAACAGATGACAGACCTTTCTGGCTCCAAAGATAAAGTCTCTTGCCCTCTCACCACTCATCCAGGAAGGCATGGATGTAACTAGCAGTTTCTTAAATATATATGTTCATCCTGAAAGCACCATGTATATCCTTTACCTTACAGAAATAATTACAGTGATGGTGTTGTATAAGTGTACTGCTAGGCACAAATCTCACCTGGGGCTGTTATCAATGGCTGACTTATGGCACCTCCCTTATGTGCTGAGTTTGGAGCTAAGGCTTTATAGAAAGCCAGTGGAGTGAAGAATATCCTTTAGAGTGGGACTCAAACAAGTACATGAAAAGGTTTCTTGCTTTTATTAAATGTACAGTGAATTCAGATATGCACCTTACATTACAGCCTGTGTGAACATCTGATTTGCAATTCTCAGTTCAGAAATTTTTGCCAAAAACTGTCTCTTACATTATTATATCTTTCCATTTGCTGACTTCTCCTGTTTTGGATGAGATAGTTGTAAGCATCAATCCAATGAAAAGGAGATACCACCTAAACATATCTTAGTGAGCAACAATAGCATATACTCTCTCTATATATATGTGTACTTATTTAATTATATTAAACTACTTATCCTTTTGGTAGCTAGTAGGATTGTTCTTCTCTATGGAACGTAAGCCAAGTTTCAGCTGGGAACAAATAATTGCATTATATAAGCACACATAAAAATAGACTGACCCACATCTATAACAACAGGATCATGATATAATAAAATGTTATTTCTTGTATAATTTCCTGAAGGCAGGAATCACCTATAGAAATGGACTTGTATAAGGAAAGCCATGTTATATTTGGCCTATATGCTGGTTTACATTCATGTGAGCCAAAACACGAACTGTTTCTCTTTTGGTGCAGTTTTGTTCTGTAGTGAAGATGGGAATTCAGGCCTGATTATCATGATTTGCTTTAGTATCAGAAGATTGATATAAGATGACATGGTCTGAGAAGAAGAAGAAGCTGCATGCAAAAAATATTATGCAAAATTAAGAGGTTTTTTTCTTATTTCTGGACTAGGCCACAGTGCTCTACAGTTTTGTTTAGGTTACTATGACCCATCTGAATAAGGCTCTACTGAGCACAGTTCTGCACACATCAGGGAATCAGCAGCTGCAGATTTAAATAGGATAAGAAACATTATATAAACTTACTGCACATGCTGCTTCTCCTGTTGTAGTAACTAATATGTCAAGACACGCTTACAGAAACAGACACATGCATATGTGCATGGCAGACAAGGTAGGTGCTCGGCTGGAATTCAAACCAATGTGTATTTACAACTGCTGTTGCCACCCCTCTCTTGCACAGCTTGCAAATCCACAAGCTGACACAGTATATTCCAAATATTTTAAGTTGTAGTTTTCTTCAAAACTAAAAGATGGAAGCATAACATGGTAATTGTGAATATTTAATACTTTACAATTCTCACAGACTAGTTTTATCAAACAATATCTGTTCCTAAACCAACAGACTGAGTACAACAAGAACACCTTTCTTTAACTATAGCTGGCATAACTGGTGCTCAAAGCAAACTTACGAATCCTTAAAACTTAGTTAACTCAGAATTAGTTTTCTTCACAGTAAGAGCATGATGTTCTCCAAAGTAATGATTATTTCCATGCCAATTTCTATTTTAAATTCTTAATTTTATTGTCCATAGCATTTATTTGTGTATTAATATCAAAAGAATTCTTTCATAACAGAGAACTTTTCCCCACTATTCTTTCATAACTGCTCCCTAATATTGTAATAGGTGAAAAATAAATGCTGGTAGAAGCTAAGTGTGGAAAATTCCAGCTTAAAATACTTCTTTAAATAATGAGACATTGAAAATAGGGAATTAGAATGAAAACCATTTCTAATCTTGTTGCATGAAATATGAATATAAAGGGTGTGTGTGTTATGTTTCTGCAGCCTGGACCTGGTTGCTTAACCAATAATACATAAATTTAACCAGTCAAGTACAGCATAGAAAGAGCAAAAGCTGGGTTTTTTTTCACTGCTTAGCTTCTCTGCATTAACACAGATGTAAAAGTAGCCACTTGAGGCAAACTTAGGCTCCAGTTGCTACCTGAGCTTAGCTGAGAGAGTTTCATTTCAGTGTGCATTGACTCAAACTCATTTCAGCTGGCTGTAAGAGCCAAACACAAGAATTCTCCATGATGTAGAACCCAGTTCTCTTAAAACTAACCAAGAGTGCAAGGTAATCTTGCACTGGTTATTGCAGAACCATCCAAACAAATTTTTCCTTGCTTCTGTTCCGAAGTGGACCGAATTAAGAAAGAATTTTACGTCAGAAATTTGCAGTAATTCAAGATCAGTAAGATATTTAGCAGATCAAATCTGCATGTCAACTGGTGATTAGTCTTGTTAGCACATATGATCAGATGGATTGGGAAATTATGCCAATATTTCAAGTGCTTAGTGAGTTAGATAGCAATGCTGATGTTTTAAAATAAATACAACACTACAGTCAGTAGGGCACTGATCCTGCAAACAATGTGACTGCCTTATTCTCTATGTATCTGTGTGAGATTGCAACAGTGTGGGTTTTATATATGTTTTTACAATTAAAATAAAATTCAGAAGATAAAATGCACTTCTAAATCCACTCAGTGACTGGTCAGTCAAAAGCCCACAGAGAGCAATAGGGCAGTAACTTGCAATGAGAACTGGGCTCATAAACCATTGTATAATTTTGAAAATTTTTCCGAAGTCTAAAAACAATTGATTTTTTTCTGGAGCCAAAATGTTGCATGCTTAATGGATCATCGTGGAACTTCAGGATGTGAAAATTTCTCTGACATTGTGAATGTTACGAAAAATAAAAGTCATTATGTGTTACATGTGCTTGGCATCAGGAAGGACTGATCTCTGAAACCAAATATAAGTTATGTAAATTGAAGCAATTAAACAAAGTCGCAGTAGTGTTTGTATAAAACTGTTGAGTGTAGCCCTCTCTACAGACCACAGCAAGCAATAGAGATTCATCTGATCTTATAAAGACCTTTCCTATTAGTTTTGCTATCAATAGCTTTGTGAAACCTTAACTAACAACTTCCTAAAAGGAAACATTTCAAAAACTGACCTATAAGCAAAGTAAGAATCCTGTTGACAGATTCACCTCACCACCACACACCATTCACTGCACTGATTTAAAATTTGCGTGCAATGAATCCCATACCAGGGAAACATAAGAAATCCAGTTTAAAATATAGTTTAGAAATTGCAGAAAGGAAGAAATCAATTGCCCAAATTGAAATCAAAGTCTCAATAGGTGTTCACTTTTCTTTTTTTCTTCTTTTTTTTTTTTTTTTTTTACCTAAGGATGGCCATTTAACAGCAGGGATATTAAGTTGCAGATCACATAACAAAAGTTTAATTTCCTTGGCTATATCTGTTCTCAACTTCCAAATGTTCTGGGGCTCTGTGTCAGCTCAAATGTTCCTTTGTTGGTCATCCCTCAAAGCTCACCCAGTGTGATGCAGCACAATGTCAGCCCAGGCAACTTGCAGAGACTTTGCACAAGTGTGGAGCTTGTGAGAGAGCAGCTGAATTTCACCCAGGTCTGGAATGCACAGCTGGGAGATTTCCCCAGCTCCAGTAATGCTCCCATCCCCACTCATCCACCCCAGTCGCTCCAATCACATGTAACTGAAGAGATTCTGTAGACTCAGAGGGCAAATTTAAAATGCCTCTGTCATCTGGGTATAAAAGCTGCTGTGGGCCACAGATAGCTCATTGGCATGGGTAAATAAGTAGCTTGTTCTAAGATATTCCTTTTTGACTTCTGAACCCAGCTTTTGCCTGCAGTTCATCTGCTTAGTAACTATTCCCAGAAAGCAAAGACAAAAGTAGTTTTTGATAAACCAGTTGGTGGGAATCACCACTTCCTGTCAAAACCAAACACCTCCCATGTCCCTCTGGCAGTCCAAACACATGCTGCCTTGACTGTGAGGATATGATATGAGTCACCTGGTCTTCTACAAGCAAAAAAAATTAGTAAAGTCTTGATACCCACAGATCCAATGCAGGAAGCATTCGTGCTCTTGGACTCAGCAGAGTCTGAGCAGTGAGCTCTTCCAGCCAGCTCTTCACTGCTGTGATAGGAAAATACATCAAAGGAGTCACACAGGACATTTTGTGGTAACATCCACTGGGTGGCAAATCATTAGATTCTTTGAAAGTTTGGGTTATATCATTCAGATACGTTGAGGTAAAAAATAAAAGTCATACTGAGTCTTGTCAAGTTGCTTAAAAATCAGCAGTTCTGATCTTCAAGGTGAGAAAATATTTCGCTTTTCAATATGATAATTGTTCATTCCTATGAATAGAAGATGAATGAAAAAAAAAGTCCATTTTGACCTGTCTGGAATAGCTACTAAGAAACCTGCTGAGTGAGGAGCAGCCTAAATTAAAACAGATAGGAGTATGACTTCATCATTATTATGCATATAAGTATTACATCTATCAAAATATGTAACAGTTTTCTCATATAGAATAAACACTGTAATTTTTGCAATCTGCTGGAAAAGTGGGCCTTAGCCTTGAGTAATTCTAAGAGAATGGTAAAAAGGTAATTGGAAGGCACTTTTTATGCATACATTATTCTTTTAGTATCATTCATCTTTTTAAACACAAAACCTTGAATTTGCTTTGAGGTTTGGCACCTTGGACATTATTCCCCTGGAGACAATTAATACACTATGCTTCCAACTTTATATAGTATTACTGAATCAGATAGCACAGTCTGTACTGAAGATGTCCCAAAATTTTTCACTTTAAAACAGGCCTTAGAGTTACTTTGTTAAATGAGTTTTGGATTGAAAAATGTCCTACTAGGTGCTTTTCCTTAGCTTTATTATTTTCTTGTTTGTTTCTCAATTTACAGATATAATAATGTAAGCTTTTATGAGGAAAGCAGTAGACAAAAAGTGTGTCATGTTGCCCACGTTGAAAATGTTCTGGGTTTTTACATTAAAAGTGTTACTCCATCCAGTTATTGAGGTAAAATATTAAATTTGCCCGGAATATAGGGTTTTATGCCAGAGAATTATTCATGCTGCTTCTCTTTAAATCTATTAATGTTTAAAAAATTTCATTATGGAAATGTTCAGAAAATACTAGCTAGATATTTAGCTGAAAATTCTAAGAAGTCTGTCTGCTCTGGACCCACTCAAGGCTGCAAGGACTTAATTCTTCCTATGATTACAGCCAAGCTCCACAAAAATGTGTGCCTCTCAGGGACCTTTCTGTTGACAAGGTACAGAGGAGAAAACAAATTAATTTGAATGCAGTGTAGACAAAAGTGGAATTTAGGAGTTAGTGATTACATATGTGGAGAAAGAAATGGAAGGAGTGTGATGAGCGAGAGGGTGGGACAATGAATTGCCAAGTATATAAGCAGGAGACTGGGACTGGGAGCTCGTGTGGAAGATGAGGTTTAGAGGATGACAAACAACCATAGTGCACAAAGGAGGACAAATTAGGTTACCTGCACAAAGGGCAAATATATGAAGATAATTAGATGAAGGTTTCAAGGGAAGGGGTCAAAAATTAACACCAGTTCTACTAGGGACTAAATAGTGCAAGAGGGCTAACCTGTGGTTTGGAAGTTGGTCAATGGTTAAGTTGAACTAATTGGGTAGGTAAGAAGATAGGATTGTAAAAGGCATAAAGAACAAGATTCAAGTGAAACAAATCAGTATTTTAAAGCCACAATGCAAGGTTAAATGTAAACTTTTAACATATAGGAAATGTGGGCATTGACACTGCTTTTGAAATTTTAATTTGAACCCTTGGGCACAAGCATAATGATACACTCTTATGGCATTATGATAGACTATTTCTCCTACAGAAACCCAGCCTTACTCAGGGAACCCCATTATAAGAAATCTCCTCTGGGTTTCCATAAAGTTATATATTGAAGGTTACAAAGCTCCTGCTTCATTGACTCTGGCAGTCAGAAGGCATGAAATGCATTAAGCAGTGGATTGCTAGAAGGAAAGCCACCTGCATGGAGATGCTGAAAATTAGGTTCTTTCTTTGCCTCTGACAGTTTTCATATAATACTAAATAAGTAATTTCTAGATGGTCACTAATTACTCATTTTCAGAGAGTCACCCAAAGATCTGAGATCCAGTTTCAAATAGTGTTGGCTAGTCATAGCTGAATTCTACCTGAATAATGCTTCAGACAAAATGAGAAGGTGTGTCCTTGGCACATTGGACATTGGATATTACAGGATAGTTTTAAGTTTTGGCTTTCCCATTCTATGGCAGTTAATTCTTCTCACCTCAAACTGTTCTTCAGGTCCAGATAATCCTCCAAATAAAGAAACAATTTAATTTGTGTATTCCAAGATATTTCAAATTGAATATTTCAGTAAACAACTCTCTTATTTATGCAAAACTGGATTTGTTTGCTTCAACTTGAACATCTAGTTCAGTCCTACAGGGTTTTTGGCACTTTTTTGATTAGCTTGTGATTCATCTCGTGCAAAGGGTCAACTGTGCTCTTGAACTAAATACATAAGGAGAAAAAAATAAACAGTTTTGGAATGAGAAAATGACTGTAGTTTGGATTTACTGAATAAAACCTATGTGGTTAAGCTTTGTAACAAAAATAGAACCTCCACTTTTGGACAGAGTTACAATAGAAGATCATGTAGACAAACTAATTTCAATGGAACCATAGTTTGAAGCATTGTATTAATTTTATTTTCAAACTCAAGAAACATAGATTGTGATTCTTTCATACCCAAGCAGAGTTATTTATTGACAGATAATATGGGAAGATACAGAGCCAAAAACGTGGGTTAGAAAAGGAATATTTTTTGTAGTAGCATGGGAGGATGTAACTCAGAAGAGCCTTTTATATCTTTCAGTGACTCAGGTATTACACATCCAGATGAGTGTCTAAGAGCACAACAGTTTGTAGTGCAAATTCTCAGGCTAGAGAACTGAAGGCAAAGTGTTACATGAGGGAAATCTTAAGTGTGCGCAGATCAGCTGAAATCAAACTCTGGGCACTCCTAATCCTGAAGTGATGCTTGCAGCTCATGATGTTACAATTAGAAAAAACAAACAAACAAACACACACACACACAAAGCAAAACAAAACAAAACAAAAATTCAATAAGTGCATCAGAGCTGCAGATAGCACAGAAGAGTTTAAATTTAATACTCACTCAGAGTATTAAATGGTGGAAACTTAACCTAGAACCTGTCATTTGCTAAATCTGTCTAATTTTTTCCCTTTTCTTTTTTTTTCCCATTGTGAACATATGCAATGTGGCACCTTGCATTAACAGGTCTCATATCACCTCCCTCTGACCCAAACATCCAAAAAACTTCATACTACAGGAAATAGTATTCTCCTACATAACTGTAGACTGATGGCAGATGCATAGGAAATCTAAGGCCTCCTAAATTCCACAGAGAAAGTTTAAGCAAGAAATAAGACAACTCCTGGGACCTCGCTCTGTTTCTTAATACAGCTGTTAGCATAACAGAGACAATCCTTCCCCTGCTAAAAAGGTCACTCAAAAATAAGTATTTTTTTATTTTAAAAGTGTATGAGGATGTATGCTTACAGTCTCAAAAAAAATTCCTTTTTCATCAGAAAAATTAACAATCTGTTACAGAAAAATGACTTCAGCCTTCTAGGCTGTGAGAATGCCACAGCATTTGGATTACAGATCTGAAATATTGCAGGAGTTTAAGCAATTTTCCTTTGAGCAAGACAACGTCTTGTACTGAAAACAAGTTAATGAAATTTTTAAAAAAATCTGAGAAACTAAATAGATTTTTAAGCATTCATTTAATTTTATTTGAAAGAACCCTTTCAAACTATAAAAGGGATGATTTAATGTAAGAACTGGATTCCCTTACCTTCTACAGGAAAGAAAAGCCTATGAAGGGGCTAAATCTTCAAGAGTAATTCATTTGCAAGGGAAAATCTCATTACTGTATATTCAGGTCAGTAGTATGGCATTTTGGCTAAAAAACCTGAACTCTAAAAACATTGGTTTTGGCATTGCAATAAGTGACATTGCAAGTTCCAGCAGGTATGATCTTTTGTTTTCACAGCCTACAGTCAGAAGGAGCCATTAGACCCTGTAGTTTTAGCTCCTGTAAGATAGAACTAGGTTTAAGCCAGACCTGTTACTGCATCAGGTTCAGAATTAAGCTATTAAGTTAGATGAATAAGGTTGCAGTGCCCAAATGAGTAAGAGATTTGTGGCCACAGTCGGAAAACAGGACACGGAAGGTAATATTTGTGCCCAAGGCTGTGGCAGGAGCTGACAGCCCAATAGGTGATGTGATCTCGGAAGATGAACCACACTTTACACAACAGAGGAAGAAAAAGTCCTCTGCAGTATTTGGCAAATTTAATGTGGTGGTTCTTCTTTTCCACCTCCAAGTCTGGTAAAATCTGCATATATAAGGAGGACACATTACAGAGGACAAGAAAAATGGAGATCCTGCATACAGCCTCAAAGTATGAATTTGTTCTTCTGAGAACCCATATCCAGATGTGATTGATCTCTGGTACTTCAGAGAAATTTGGGATAACTTGCTTACACATTGCTAATTGTTCATGAGGCATTAAAAATGCCATGCTGATTCTTTCTGGTGAATAACTAATGGCCTGGTGCAAGAGATCCCATTGCAATGATGGCTTTACTGCACAGTTGAAGTTTAACAAGCATGCTAGGGGTGATGCCTACAATATCCCTGAGGCCTGTGGAGGGTGGCAATAAACATCACTTCACTGGACACAGACTTAGCAAAACCAGAGGGAGCTGCACACCTATTCAGTCAGCCCACTGGACGTCCTACACATTTTCTCAGGAACTGGATTAAAGTAAATCTTTTTAGAATGAACCTTGCTTGAGGTTCTGATGTGTTCAAAACCCTCTGCATATTTTTTTAAAATTGTCAATTTCCCACCCCAATAGAAATTAAATTAGAACTCTAATTTTATTTTTGATATTGTGACACCAGTAAGCTACACTAGCATTTAAAAAATACCCCAAGTCAGAATTGCCAGCCTATTTCCATAAGAAAATGACAATACTGCTGCTGATCCTTTGTCCTTAAGATAAAGTTAAATCTCAAATAAGCTAATCCACAAAATAACGAGTGAAAACTCCGATTTCAAATAAAAACCCATGAAGGAGGGAGACCAACATCAGTTAATGGCACTGCAAGGACATAATATTTAGATATACATTCATATATATACATCTGAATTGTAGGAAAGGAAGATAGCTTTTGTCTAACTCCTGGTTTTAAAAGGGAACTCTGTCTCTGACAGTTGATGTCAGACCAATGAACAATAGAGAAGTATACTAACAGACACAAGGCCTATAAGTATGTTCTCTAATGTAAGACCACAAAATATTTCCTTGCATTATGATAGCAACAGTGAAGTGTCACTGGTGTGAAATGGATAAAAACAAGAACTTGAGTATGTTAATGTGTTAATGAGCTTTTATAAGTGACCACAAATAGCACTTGTGTATGGAAATGTGCAGCAGCTGCTTAGAAAAGCCATCCACTATTGCAAAATTACGAGGGAAAAGGAAAGGATAATATCATAAGAGGTTCTGCCCCTAGCTGAGGCTCTGTGTGAACTGATGGATGCAAAACTCTCCAAATCAGAGATTTGTGGCACATGAAGGATTGGGCACTGTAAAATGTGGGTATTCACACAGGTCCTGTATAGCTGGGCACATATGAAAGGGGATTTTGGTTTTCAAGTCTCTTTTGTCTCTGTTGGCATGTGCCACTCACTATCTCTTGAGTCCCATGGAACATACCTGGTACCTAAAACTGAATGATGGGCCTGAACTCTGGCATTTTTCCTGTGTGATGTGAAGTTAAAAGGCTTAGTATAACAGAGTTGATTTAAACAAGCAAACAGAAACAAATATGATATTTACTTACTGTAGGCGATTTCAGTACCTAAGGTTAAAGAGACATCTGTTTCTTTGGTGTAATTCCACTGGTTTCAACAGAATCAGGGCAGGATAAATTTGATGCAATACGTTCACCTGGTCACCTAGCACACAGCAGAGACGTTCCCTTTGTGTAGAAGGCTGCACACAATCAGTTTGCCATCTAGTGGCAACTATTTTGAACACAGACAGCAATTTATACCGATATGTGATTATCTTAAATAGCAGGATGCGTTAACTGAGGTGAATAAAAACCACACATTTTCAGGTAAAAACTATTTTGAAGCCTCAAAGGATAACTGCATGTATACCCAGCATTGCACATTCAGACAGGAAGAATGTCCTGACTCAAGCTGTCAAACAAAAACATTTCCAATTGTGCTAATACTTTCTGCACAGTGTGCCTGGATATAGATCACCTGTAACATTTTACATAAAAGAAGATGGAGCAACATACTGATGATCAGACACCTTCTAATTCACCCATCTGCTGCTCCTGTCAGTCTTTCTCTGGGATCAAAAGAAATGCTGTTGCTGAAAATTTTCACACAGTCAAACTGGCCCTACCTGAGTAGTCTCAATGATTGCAACTGCAGCTGCTTATGTGGGAAAAGCAATGACATGGCCAAGTCAGACTGTTTGTATTAAGGTTATGAGTTACTAATAGAAAGACTAGCCACAGCTAGAGATCAAATGCCATACCTCCAAACCCAAAGCAGCTACCAGAGTCTGCTCAGGAAATGCAAAAAAGATGTACTTTTTGGTGGTGGGTGGCCAGTAGTACTTATGCATTTATGTGAGTGGGTTTATTTTCCCTACTTTAAATGTTAATTCAGTTGTTCTTAAAAGTAACTGGACATTTATCTGCTTGTAGTACTTAAATGACCTTTGTTACTATAGTATTCCTTGACTATTAATACCATATGTGTTGTGACACAGGAAATGTACCTGACATAGAAAAATGCTGTTAGCCTTTTACAATTGCATCAAACTCAAAGTGGCAAAGTCTTCTGCCCTTCTTTCTGCACAAGGATTTCCATAAATTTAATAAGAAATTTAAAAAAAACATTAAAACCGGTGTCAGAATACAATGTTCCTACACTTGATTTTAAGATAGTAAAAAGATACGAGTCCTGTATGTCTAAATTCTATTGAGAGCCTATTCCACAATGATAGAGATTTAATCCTTAAGAACCAGCTGATGTCAGTCAGTCTAGAAGGCATGCCAATAGCTAGCAGTACCTAGCCTCAGTGAGTGACAGGAAACAAAGAGAGACAAAAGGTCAGCTATGAGCACAGGTCCTCCAGTTTTAAAGTATCCTGAATTGACAGGGGAATCTCCCAAATGCTGGAAACTTGAGCAGTGTGGAGTAAAAATTTGGATTTAGGGAAGATTTTAGGCTGCTGAAATTCATATTAGGATGTCATTAGCTATTATCAAGCAGAAAACCATTTAATAATGAATTCTATTAAACTGAAGTTGTACTAAAGAGCTGTTGACATGCATTTTGGAGATGTCATAAATCCAATTTTGTTTGTTTGTTTTCTGAAAAAATATCAGCCGGATTTAATATCAGAGGAGCACTAAAATTGAGTAAAAATTCTTTAGATGAAAACATTTATCATGTTTCAGAGCTTAATGATAGGTCTGCTAACACTGTACAAGTAAAAAATATAAATATACATGGATGTTTCATTGAATTACGGAATACATCTATACTCAACCTCCAATTCAGTGATCACAGACAAATGCTCAATTCATTGAAAATATACCTTAGCCCCATTTAGCAACCTAGTTGTGATAAAGTGACTTGCATTCTGTTCTGGGCCATGAATCATGGTCACAAGAGTTAATTAAAGTTCTAATGGCAGGGTCAACAAGGTCAAGTGAATGAGTTTGTCTATATGTAATTAGGGCAGAACAGAAGATAATGAAGTTCAACAGGTGTAACTGAGAGCAGAAGCTGTCTGATGTATTAAAGTGCTTGACCTGAAGATTCAAAATTGCTTTTGGAGTAAAAGGCTGGGAAAAGTATCTTTTTACTTGTAAATGGAAAAAATTTCTCTCTAGAATGAGACAATGCCCCAGCACCATCTTTACTTTCATTTTCAAACCTGCTAAACTCTAGTGTGTGAGTAATACAACTGTTTCAACAGAACACATTTTTATTTTCTGGGCAAATGCAATGTAAATATGACTGCAGAAAAATCAAGATAAATGAGAAAATTTTGCAGATAGAAATTCATTCTGGATGAGGTTTATTCCACATCAGATCGGTTTTAGAATTCTTCTATTTTCTCATATTAGAAGGATGAGTTCCAACTAAAGATGGCAAATGATAAAAATCATGAATTTGTGGCACTTTTCAATCTAATAGTAAAATACATAATTTATCCTGGCTCCTCCATGCAGACATCTCTTTCTCACAAGCTTGCTCCTTCTAAAACTATCACTTTTGCAGGTACTGATAAACAAAAAAAGCACAATCCATGAACAGGACAAAATGCATGCAGAATAATTTACTGCATAATCCTAAGAACCCAGTGAAAAAGCAATGAGGCAGGTGTATTTAAGCTCCATCTTCAGAGAGCAAAGGGGAATGTGTGAACATGTAAGTGTCCCAATAGTCCTTCCCCAGTTGGTTCAATTACCACACCCCAGCAACCCCCCAGCTGTATATTAGCAGGTTTATGATAGCTATTGGCAGTGCAAATTTCTTTCTGCTACCTTGCCCATGGTGGAATCAGCCATTCAATCAGAAGGTGCACTTCTGCAAGTAAAAAAGGAGTTCAGTTTCCATGCCCAGTCAATCTCAGTATGTCTCCTAAGAGCACCAAAAAGAGATCATTAATTATTGCCACATATAGCTATGCTGGGGACACCTTCCTACAATGAACTAAAATGAGACAGAACAAGTTGTAGAGGCACTACAGTTTCATCTACCCCAGTAAATTAAAACAGTGACATCTCTGACAGTTATATCCACTCCAGTAAATTTAAACAGTAACTGGGAACGTTCCTGGGCATAGAAATGGGATGGCACATTGAATTAAATGGTAACAGGAAAGGCTCTTGTCCGTGCTGGCTAGCACAGACAGGGAGGATGGCACAGGCCCTGGTCATGCTTCCCATGTGGCTTGTGGGCAGTCATTCTGTCTGATGAAGTGAGGGCACACCACTCATGCCATACCTTATGGCCCAGGAGCATCCATGGCACTGGTGTGTTACCAGTGTACACAGAGTGGGTAAGATTTTCTGTAAAGTATACAATTCATACTTGAATCAGCTGTACAACAGATAATCCTATTAACTGCTCAACCATTCCAAAATCACCTGTAGTATCCTATCAGCTAGATTTTGGCTTTTTTTAATGGTGGAAAAGCAGGCTTGGCAGCTGTTAGATGATGTGGTAACAGCCTGTTGGCATATCCATGAGAGGGAGCAGTGAGAGACAATGTCAGAGAGAAAGCTCCAACAGTACCATGGCAGGTGAATCCCAGGTCCATCAAGGAGAACCACTGATCTATCTCTGCAAGTCCAGGGGAGCTCTGACATTCAATGGCAGGCAGGAACACAAATTACAGCCTGAGAGGAGCAAACGCCTTCCAGGTTTTTGTCAGGAGAACTTCAGCCCCTTTGCTCAGGTGTGAAACCCATCAAGATGAGTCACTTGGAGCTTCTCTCTGAATCACTTTTCAGGCTGAAGGAGTGGGGCACAGTATGGGATGCAGGGGAAGAGTGTTTTTGGGTTTGCCCAGTATTTATAATGAGGTATTTAAGGCTGGAACCAAAGGCTGGAAAAGGAGAGATTTAGGTGACTGGCGAAGGAACAAGTGCGGCAAAGTGTGTTTGAGTGTGAGAGTCTGGGCCAGAAACTGGAGTGGGGCTGCAGTAACAGGGAGTGTTAACTGGAGTGGGGCTGCAGTATGTCCTGGTCTCAGCAACTGGACAAATTGGAATTAAGGTGCCAACTACTGCGCAGTGTGCTGATCCAGCTTCTGGAGCTGGGTCACAACTACCTTTCCATATATATAAATATACCTTCTCACTAATGGGCTTCCAACTTATTCAGACAATGATGGGAGCAGAATGAGACCACTGTTGCTGTCTGTGTGTGTCTAAGTGGCCTGTGAGCTATGTGGTGTCCATGCACACGTGTACATATATGCATTTATGTGATGTGTATGCACATATATGTGTGCTATGAGTGAGTGTGTGTGTGCGCTTACATACAGTCTGGCTACTGTTTGGTCTTGGGAGCATGGAGGTGCATCAACCTTTCCTATCTCCAAGTGTTTGATCCCACATGATGTATTTTCCTCTAACTGTAGCAGCAATTTCACAGCTCCTCTATTTTTGTGGGCTTAGTCTTAAAGGGATTTTTCAGTGCCTCACTGTACTTACCAAAAATTCCCACTAACACTAGTGGAAATGCCAGAATATCTTCAAAATGTAGGCTTGTCAGCACATTTAGCTTCTCAGCAGAAAGGCCAAATATTGATTTGGGTTGTTTTATTTTTTTTAAATACAGACAATTAAACTTCCTTCTTAGACATACAGTGGGGCCAGAGTGGAAAGTTTACATTTCTGCAATTGTGTTTTAGCTTCTCTCTGGATAAACAGAAGACTTCATTTTCAGTTCTATCAACCCCACACCATTCACAAACAATAAAATTAATTTCTAACTTGAATAAATAAAGCCTACTTATTGGTTTCTTTGCCAATACTTTCAAGCTTTATATTGAACTTGTTCACAAAGCCAACCGTGTCAGTTAACAAAACAAAAGATGTTATTTACTATTTTTGCTATTAATTAAGTCAACTCCTTAGATACAAGTAGCTCATTGGGGTTAATTATTTCTAAAACAAATCCAATTCATTTTCAGTTTGCTAGTCAGAAAGAATTATACCAGTATTTGAGTTTAATTCTTTTGGTGCTATGAACATTTTAGAATTTGTAAGGTTTAACACAGAAATTCAAGGAGACAACTTTTCAGAAGCTGAAAGTTCCTAAAATTCACCTCTTATTTAATCAATTATATTATAAGTTATTTTACATAATACTACCAGGAATAGGGGCATTGTTAAAAGCAATTCAACAGCATTTGAAAGTAATAATAGAGATACATTCAAAGAACATTCCTGCTTCCACCTGTCGGAGTCTAAGACATCCCTTTGGGAGTCCAGAGTTGCTGAGACCCTGGTCAGGGAGCTCTGAGACCCTGGAATGATGCCCAAAACACCTGTGGGTTTGATTATAGCCCTTGAAACAAATTAGCAGCTTTATATGAGAACTTAAAAGTCACAGAAGTTTAAGTAGTGTTATCATAAAATGAAAATATAGATTGTAGGATTTTTGGGAATGGGAATTTTAGAACACATGATGGAGGAAAAAGCACGTGTTTGGTCTTTCTTTGTTCTTCATCTTCATCTCCATTTTCCATTGTTGAGTTGGCACTTTTGGATTGGTTTAAAGTAGAAGTTCACTGTCTAACATAGATGATAGTAATTGGGAAATAATTGTAAACATCATGTACGTAGTTTTTAGTATAAAAAGACAACACCGCCCTGAGGGGCAGAGAGTGTGCCATGGCTGCCCTGCAAGACAGACCTCGCTGGGCTGAGAGAAAATATTACAGATAAGAAAATAATAAACAACGTTGAGACCAAGAAAACTAAAGAGCTCAGATTTATTCCACCTCGGGCACACGAACTGCCAGACAAGAACTTTTACACATCTTGGGGAAAAAAACAAAACAGATTCTAAGACCACCTAATTCTGATTTCTCACCCCTTAAAATGTATCCATCTGCAACAGATGTTGAAGAAGTAAAGAATCTAATTGCTTTAATGCTCATGGTGGTAGAGTCTAGATCTCACAGGATTCTGTCTCCTCCCATGTGGGAATCAAGCTGTCATATTGAGGCTGTACAATTCCTATGCGACCAATACCTTACTGTAGGGACTGTCTTTCATAGGACACAACTAAGCTATATTTAGCCATGACACATTCCAAGTGAATAAATTTTAGTTCTCTTCACTGCATTGACAGATTCTGCCTATCACTTCCAGCCACAAAAATAGTGGCCACCATCTATTTTTCCAAGCTCCTTTATCCTCACACAATGTGAGTGTAGTTCTTCCCTATCAGCAGATGGAGACAGAGTACACATGTTTTGATGTCATTCCTCCAGTAAATGAAAAATTTCTCACCACAGAACCCAGTCTGCATCCATTTGGTTGAGGTCTCTATTTTTTTAAAGATTTCAGGATAATAAATCTAAACCAAACAAATCTAAAACTTGGCACTTAGTAATTTCTCTGATTTTAAAACTTTTTTCAGGTTTTGGAATTACCTAAGAAATGTGATTCCTGGTCTAACATTACTTTTTAAGGCACAGAGCTGTAGAGCAATCATCTTAACAATAACAAAAATTACCTGTTCTTTTCTATCAGATATTCCTGTAATATTGCTGTATGATACACTTCTTCAAATTGTTGTTAATTATTTTTGCAATACTATTTGACAGTATCACAAATTGTGGGTATAAATGGTAATATTCTAAAAAATGCCAAAACCCAGAAAAACAAACCCTAAATAATAAGCATAGGCAGCAAACTTATCTGTAAGCTTTATAAAATTTTCTTCACGGTTCATTATTATATTTGACTTTTTGTTTTGGCACAGGAAGCAGATAGGAACTAGGTATTGCCTGGGTACTATTAGGTGCCATTATCATATTCTTAAGAAGAATTACTGCCCTATAGAAGTATCCTTAATTTTACTTTCAAAAGGTGTTCTCCATTCTGCAATTTTCTACTGTTATGGTTTTTTTTGGTGTATCTTGGATATTGTCCATTACATATCACTAAAAAGAAAGTATATATATAAAGGCAAAATTGAATAATAGTTTTTACTAACTATTGTCAAGCGTGTGAGAGTCAGGTATTGATATCCTATCTAAGTAACTGTTTCCTGTTTCCACAAAGCAAACTAGCACAAACTCCAGGGGTTCAAATGTAATGGAGTAGTATTTTTCCTCATAGTCCTAATAAAATTCTGTAGTGTAATGACTAGAGAAAAAAAAGAAGTATATCTTTAAAAGTAGGGCTTGTTGAAACCAGATTAGATAATTTATTTTAACTTTCATTAAAACTTCCCTTTTGTCTCTCTCTGCTTGAGTTGTCATTTTTCCTGCAGCTGATCCAGTAAATTTGAAGAAAATAAAAAATACAAAAAAGTCATAATTCCATTATCTCAACATGTAGCTA
Source organism: Toxostoma redivivum (assembly GCA_013397375.1). NCBI lineage: Eukaryota > Metazoa > Chordata > Aves > Passeriformes > Mimidae > Toxostoma > Toxostoma redivivum. The sequence continues at coordinate 777,767 of VXBI01009112.1, forward strand.
ACAGCATCATCCTTAGAGTTGACATTCACTATTGAGTGACTTAGTACTTTGGGCCACACACACTTTCTGCCCCTTTCAAGTTTGATTTGCTCTTGTTCACCGGGTTACCACAATTTGAGTGTTTACAATCTTGATGCAAGGGTGCAACAGAAATATTATCTATGCTCTCAGAGTATTTGAGGTTTTCAGCTGTGCAACAGGGAAGAACCTCTTAGTCTGCCCAACAAATCCATGCCTACAGCTTCAATTACATTGCAGTCAAACACGTTGACTTTGTTTCTACCATCAGCCTTTGGTTAAATTGTCCCTTTATGAAGAAGTCAGTGAATGTAAACTCTTCTTATGTTTTATAGTTATCTGAGATTAGTGCAACCCACTACTTTTTCAATTATCTTGCTAATTATAGCTACTGGAAAAGTTTCTGCAGATTAATTTTAGGTCATGGCTGTTTTCAGTTGATTCTTTGGGGTAGATAGTGTGCTCTTTGAATGAATCCTTTTTCTCCTTTTCAAATATTTTTTAATTAATAAAGCAAATATTTCTTCATTTATTTGCTACATCTGACTATTGCAACTGTCTAAGCAACTTAGTTTAAGTTTTTTCTTTTTTTTTCAGTATAGTCCTTTGTCATCACTTCAGCCCTCAAAATAGGACTTTACTGATTGATGTACAGATCTTCGTGATAATATTTTTGCATAGGAAGGAATTTCACACAATACTACAAGTAATTTCCCTGACAGTACTCACAATCTGAAGCTATCAAATCTGTGAGTGGAAGCTCTTGTTTGCCGAGTGCAGACTGCATTTTAGAGCAAATAACATTTATTTTGTATGACTAAAAAGGCGTAAAAAACCCTAATGAAATTTGCACATATTATGTTAGTGTCAGCAGAAAAAAAGTTTATTCTTGGTTCAGTTTCAGAAGCATTTTCTTTTTCCAAATAATACAGCATACTGAATCATAATGTGCCTGTAAAAAGTCAAATTTGAATCCATTAAGGAATTGCTCACTAGAACTGGGATATGCTCTAAAGTGCACTAAATTTCATTCTTCTGAAGGAACAAAATATGGTTCAGGAAAAAAGAGTCATAACATAAGTCTGAACTTCTTAACTTGATTATACCTAATTTAATGTGAATTACACTTGATGTAATAAAGTGATAGTCAGAAGAAAAATGTTAGCAGAGAACATTGTGAAGAATGTACTACTCCACATCTATGGTCAATAGAATTAATGCTAGAAAATGTAAAATATAATTAGAAGTAGGAAGTTATAATAACCTCAATGAATCACATGAATGCTGGAAAAAAAGCAATTAAAAGGTAAAAAAGAATAATAATGTTGTGTCTAAATAGCCAGGTTATATTTTAGATATGCTTTGGCTGACTGTAGCTACAAAAGTATGAACATTGGATGAGCAAGCAGGATTTTCTCTTTGCTCTTCAGCGGCTTATGTTTAGCTCACAGATGTCTTCTGTCTCAAGTCAGTTTAATCCAATCAACTCACCTCACCCCACCCTGTCCTGTACTTACCCATTAGAATGTTTTTTTGGGTGAAAACCAGCTGCTTCTTCCTGCTAAAGTTGGCATACGGAATATAGCAACAGCACTTCCTCTCACTCATCATGTGTCCATGGCTCTCAAGGTCAAAACTGCTGAAACCAAGGTAAAGGGAATTATTTAGTGTTGTATATGTCACCAGATAGTATTAGAGAATTAGACAACTGCTGTGGAGAATGAGCTGTTGCTTTCATTCTTACAGATTGTTCTTCAATGTTCTCTTCTTTAAAAAGCCCAAAATTAAAAGGATACTTTATCCTATAGTGCTGGCAGCAAGTACTGAAAAGTACATCTTATAAAAAGGATTTCAAAATATGTGATGTAGTTCCACTTATGAGATAAAATTCTTGGAAGTGTCATAAAATTTTACATTTGATGTCACTAGTGATTTCCTAAGATTATTCCTTTGTTTTGACATGTAATGGATAATCCTGTAGATTTTAACTTGTGGGTTTTTGCTTTGAAATACCTGAAGATCTAGAAAGAGAAAGCTGGATTAAAAATAAAGAGCATTCTCAGGTAAAAAAAAAAAAAAAAGTATGTTTAAATTTCTGTGGAAGGTAAAAAAAAAATAGGCAGAAGAATGTGAAAAAACTGGAAAATTTTCAGTGTTTTCATTTTTGTATTGTGTGCATTTCCTTGGCTTACTCAAGTGAGCAAAGCATACTATACCTAATGCCTTAATATACCCCTAAGGTAGGGGCTAAGAATATTCCAGGTACAAAGAGAAAAATACTGTGCCTTTGATGTCAATGGAAGTTTGCCACTGACTTCAGGGCCAGGAATTCGCCTACTGTAATTACAGGTCAATAGGTCGTCGTCTCCCAGCCATCCTTCAGCTCTGTGATTTTCCCTTCAGTCCTCTCTCTCCACTTTTATTACTGTACCAATCTCCATCTAGGGCAGATAAGGCTTCACAGAGGCAGTTGCAAGAGGCAGGGCAATGGATAAAGGAGAATCACAGGAAAAGTGCAGCTGCCCAGAGCAGTGAAATGAAAAAGATTCCCACCAAAAATGTGCCAAGCATTAAACTTCCAGTGCTTGAAGTTATGTTTGGGGAGTAACAGGCAGCATGGCTGCCAAATTTACACATGACATTGTAGTTAATTTCCTTTACCACAGTGATGGTGCACACTGTGAAAAGGAAGGGATCAAAGGGTTATTTAGGCAATTTTAGAATAGGCATTTAGAATAAAAATACAGACAGTACAAAGGAGCTGTATTTAGCCCACAAACTAATGTGGCTGAAGAAATTAATCGTTCTCAGTTTTTGCTTGACTTTGTTTTGATGTAGGGGAAAAACAAAAGAGTAAGACTGTCCTGGACTTTTTCTTATTAACAAATACCAGTATCTACAGGAATGATGAATTTATCTCCTGTTGCATTAGAAATCAAAGCTTTTTAGTCTCTCTTCTTGTGGGAGATAGATGCAGTATTCAATATTGAACACTTTACAACATTTAGCAATATAAAAATAGGTGGTTTGATATATTCAGTGTTCCCACTTCTGTCAATGTTGGATGCTTCTGTAATACATTACCTACCACACAACCACTCAAAGAACTAAGGCCAGAAATTAATGTTAGAGTTGAAGTTTCATCATCAGAAGCATCCACTGCTGCTTTGTAGGATCTCTTATTTCCGAAGGGAGTTTGTTCCATTGGGTAATTATAAGTCAAGATGTCCTTCCTGCATCTCTTGAATTTGTCTAGCTAGAACGTGTAACTGTTTACTTCTTGTGTCTTTTCTGATAGATTAAAGACCCCTTAAGTACCTGGTATTTTCTGTGAAGGTACTTATCCATCATAATCAAATCATCCCTTGGATCTAAACAGATTGACCTCTTTAGGGCTGTAGTCCTAATGAAGAAAAACCCCAAACATTTCTAGCTACAGCTCCCTTTTGAGTCTCTTCTCTGTACCTTCCTAATTTCTTAATAACTGTCAAGTAATGTCCTTCTCCTTTTAGGAACACTTGTAAATTGTATGTATAGTAGGTTAACAACAATACAGGATGGAAACAAAGCCATACATTATAGCCACACACTAAGAGCTGGAATGTACCAAAGAGCTTTTAACACATTCATGTAATCAGCAACAGCAAAAATTCTGCCCAAATATTTTATTTTACAAACTTTTAAAACATTATGTTTGATAAAAGCCTAGAATTATTTTCTAAGAATGCCTGATGTTAACATGGCTTTAGGTTTTACTGTTTTATGCCCTTTTGCAGGTTGTACTGGTAAACCTGTTGATATGCATAATAGTTTTCTACACTGTGTACTATGTGGTCCTCTCTGTGTGCTTTGCAGTATTCAGGTAAGATTTCCCTGTCTTTAGTCTGATACGCTGGCATACTGGATCTCATGGGTGGAGATATGCCCATTTAAAGGAAGCATCCAGACCGGAGGCATCCTAGCTTGGTTATTCTGTGAACATAATTTTTCAAATTCCGTTAAATTGTTGTATCTGAACCTTCTATCAAATGCACAAATTGGCAAGTGGATACTCAAAACTAATGTAAAATGTTGGTTCTAATACTCTTCCTTGCAGTTGCACCATGTAAATTAATGAAGGTAAGAGAAAAGATGACATGAAAAAAAGGAAAATAAAGATTTTATAGTCAATGAAAAAGACAAATTATATCCCCCTAAGAAGCTATTGATTAGCATGCATAGGACCAAACATCTTAAATAAAAGTGAGCAAGGGCAAAACCACAACTCAGAATGGGGTTTAGAGAGCTTGCAAAAACCCAGTGTATTCCATTTGATATCCTATTTAAAAACACTCATAAGATGTCATGTTACTAAAACTCTCTGTTTAAATTTATTCATTTTGTTTCCACAGGATTAAAATGTTGGATGGTTTGGCACCTTTTGATTTTAAAACAAATCCCTCATGGATTAACCCGTATTATTTAGGTAACTGAAGTCTGTTTCTCTTTTTTTTCCCCCTCACTCAAGAAAATACATTGTATATGGATGTAAAGTTGTCTTCCAATTGACAGTAGTTTAAAGCTCTTTTAGAAATACCAATGATATCTGTAATTTAACTACCCTGTAATTAAATGTTTATGCATCTTGCCAGAACTTCTCATTTCTGTAATGCTACTTTACATTCAAGTACTTTTTAGGCTTTTTGTTGAGTTCTTCTTCTGATCTTGCATCATCAGAAGAAAATGTCTGCTTTGCCAGAATGCTTCATTTCATTGCAGAACAATTACCTATTCTCTGTCAAGTTTCTCCACGAAGTTGTTTAATTTAATTTAATTTTCATACTGCAGCAAATTTCTTAAGAAGCATTGGATTCAGATCAGAGAAATGGGTCACATTCAACTAATGGCAATTTTGTTTTGGCAATGCTTGAATACAATGGGCATTAAAATATCAGAATTTGATTGTAGCTCAATCTCTAAATGTATCTTTGTATATCCTAATAGAAATTTCTGCAATTTTTCTGAAGCTCTCAAAATATATTACTTTTTTCCTAAACTGTAGTTTCTAAAAAATTACATGCATACAAAAAACGTTACCAGATTTGTAATCTATTTTACAAAGGCAAACCTCATAATCTGCCAGTAAAATACATAAAGCTCAAAAGTAAATTGTTTAGTTTGTAGGTTAAAAGCATAATAAAAATACATGAATATTTGTTCAGTGTTAATACTGATTTCAGATGAAGAAATAACATTTATGCTATGCCAGTGGGAAAAAAATTAAAGCGTATTCCATTAAAATTACTGTTCAGGGCCATATTTAATAACTGTATATCAACACGATTTTTCCCACCAAATTTTATCAGTTTGATGCAACATGTTTATATGCCAAAGACAGCAGCTATTTCATACCACCAATTAGTATTCCATCCTCCTTTCTGTCCATCCATGAAAATGACATAGAAACACAGAACCTAAGAGCATCTTAGGTTCATCTTATGTTTAAAATCTAAGGGCATAGAGTCAGAATTAAGATGTCTAAATGATGCTGCAAATGAGAATTTGTTTACTCAGGTGTTTCACTCATTCTGTTGAAAACAGAATTCTGTCTTAAGCTAATCTTAAAATAAAGATGGAAATGAGGTATCCACTCTGGATACCCAATTTTATAAAAAAGTTTCCAGAGCATTTGCCTACATTAAAAACCCTTTCTAAATTACAAAAATTGGCATAATTTAGAGGGGTTAATGAAATATGATAAAATAAACATGATATAGCACATTGTGAGACATTAAATTTTTAAGTGTTATTTCCCACTTTCCTAACCACATGAGGTTTTTCCAGTTACATTTTTCTTATTTTTCTTAGAATTTTTTAAACTACTCATTGAAAGATCCATCATACAGTAGGGAGTAATAGACCCTCTAAATAAAAGAATAAAATTGAAGGGCACAAAATGCTGCCAAAGTAAATTTCACTGTATAAACTGAGTGAAAAGAAAATATGGTCTCTCTCCTGTCAGCTACAGCAATCATAGAGATTATGTTATTGCAACAGTAAGAAAAAAAATAATTCCAATAAAAACATTACTTTTATATGCCCATTTACTTAAAAAGAAGAACAAATTGCATTTAGATGGACAATTATCTGAATTACAAACTCATGTTTATGGCCTGTTGTATGTGAACTCAGGACTAAAGCTAGAAGAGACATCACGTATTTTCCATGCAAGCCCCTGCTAGCACACACAGCCACACAGCACTGAGAAAAGCCAGGCTCCTGCATGTAGGGATGCTGTGCCTCTGCTCACCTTGTAGGCTCTCTGCTCTATCTCCCTTTCTATGTCTTGTCTTTAAATTGTTCTGAGAATGGAAATATATATAGAGAGAGATATAGGTGTAGATATTTTGGTACATATACCATTTAAATATATGATACCATGAAGGGAGGAAGCTATGACGTTCCTTATCAATCATAACTCCTTAACTACACAATTTTGTTTTGTTTGAAAAAAAAATTACCTCTGTCAGTACCAAACAAATCCATTTGGCACCATATGCAAAGATTGTGGATGGTCCCTTGTTGGACCCCAGATTTCTGGGATCCAACAGTCCCTAAGGAAAATTTTCATTAAATTTTTCATCTAGGCTATATAAATTAGTCATAATCCTATCACTGGTCATAATCCTGTTATTACATGGTTTTATATAAAATATATAACATTTTAAAGTCTATAGGCAAATCAGGTTACAACCCCTGCAGATGTCTGTGGCAAAAAAATTTCTTTGTAAGGAAAACATAAGCATAACACTTAATAGAATCACAGAACCATCGAGGTTGGAAAAGACCTTTAAGATCATCAAGTCCAATCATCAGTGTGGCACTACCACTATGTTCACCATGAAACCATGTCCTCAAGTATCATATCCATATGCTTTTGTAAACACTTCCAAGGATGCGGACTCCACTACTTTCATGGGCAGTTCCAAAGTTTCACAACCCTTTCTGTGAAAAAAAATTCCCTAATACCCAATCTATACCTCCCCTGGTACAACTTACGGCCATTTCTACTCCTCCTGTCACTGCTGGGAGAAGGAGCTGATTCCCACCTGGGGAGGCTACAGCCTCCTTTCAGGCAGTTGTAGAGAGAGGTTAGATCCCCCTGAGCCTCCTTTTCTCTGGTCTAAACAGCCCCAGCTCCCTCAGCTGCTCTTCAAAGAACTTGTGTTCCAGACCCTTCACCTGCTCTATTGCCCCTCTCTGTACACACTCCAGCACCTCAATGTCTGTCTTGTAGTGAGGGGCCTAGAAGTGAACTCAATGATCTTGTAGGAAAATCTGCATAACTATCTCAGGGATTTTATCTTCTTATTGCTATCTTTGGAATATGAGAAGAAGTCTTTCAAAACCGTGTTTGGTGAAAATATCCTATTTTCATTTACAGTTCTTGTGATATCCTTGGAAATAACTTTCTTCGTTTGTGGTCTGCTGTTTGCTCTGGTTGTGGAAGAATGGGTTTGGGACTATGCTGTAACAGTTACTATTATTCATATCATCATAACTTCAGTCGGTAAGTAGTTTTACTGCTAAATATTTGCATAGTATCGTGAGTTGAAGGACAAATCCACTATGAATCATCTAATGTATTACTGGACTAACTTAATTTTGCCTAAAGCTAAATACATATGTATATCTATTTTGCATCCATTTGACTCATACCTCTTTAAATCCTTCCATTTTAAACTTAATTCTGGATTTGTTGCAGAATTTTAAAACATTATATTCTTATTTAAAAACCAGAGGTTTACTTCATATTCTAACAATTTATGTCAAGCAGATCGAGGCTAGATACAATTTCTGCATCAGGGAGGTGTGCTTTTTTTCAAAACAAGACATTAATAATTTTTCATGTCTGGATATTTTAAGAACTACTCATTAACACTTTACCTCAAATTCAGAGTAAAAATGGAGTTTTGATTCAGCAAAGTCAGTGCAAAGGTTTTAAGTTAGATAATTTGAACTAAATCTCAGTGAGGAAAATGAAGCATTTTACCACTGAAACACGTTTTCCCCCATGAAACTCTTCCCCTTAAAGGAAAGGAAAAGAAAGATTTAGCTGCTGTAAATGAGACTCATCATTTCTTTTTGCCAACACCTAGTAATCTGCTTCCTCTTCTCATACTGTTTAGCAGAATGCTTCTATGGCTAATTAGGAAATATATTTTAACTCCATTCTTGCCAGACCCTATCTGGGGATTCTTTTCTCTTAAAACAATGAGGTTTATATGTTTATTCTGGAATGCAGAAAAAGGAATATATTTTTAACAAATTAGGATGCCCTCCCTACTGTAGAGAGATTAATCTTCCATTTTCCCTTGCTTTGTCCATTTGTCTTTTAGCACTTTATACAGATGGGAAATTCCCCAGTTCCCTGACAAATTAAGCCAGAGACCAACAGAGACTTTACCTTAAAAAATTAAGCATAATTTCTCATCTACTAAATTTGGTTCTCTGGAATTTAAACTACTGTTATTCCTCATTAATAATTTTTGTATTTAAATCAAGGAATTTACAAAAACTCCTCTGTTTGTACATAATTTTTACAGGGAGTTAGCTTCTGTCATTATATTGGATGATGCGTCTTGATGTCCCAACCAAACCTCTGCTGCTTGACCCTGAGCTGCCAGCATATGCAGTGTGCTTCACAGTGCCCTTTAATACCTCTGTCAGCTTTCTTTGGGGGAGGCAATGTGGGGTCAGAAAATGGCCCTGAAGTTATCCCCCAGTGGGGATGTGGGGCAGCTTGGGTGTGGCTAGGAGCTGGTCAGGACCTAAAGCATTTCTCACTTCAATATACGTAAAACATATAATAATCTATGAAGCATAACAAAGCAGACTTTTGATAATATAGTGCACTGCTCACTTGTCCCCATTCTTACTGTTTTAAAATCTACATTTCTACTTTTCTTCTTCTTGCAGTTATGTCTGAATTCCCCCTGATGTTACACTGGTGGCTGGCATTAGGTATAATTTCATGCTTTAAAGCATAAATTGATAAAATCTGTGTAGAAAATTAGTGTTCATAATATGAATTGTTTCTATTAAATATCTGTTGACTCACTTATTTGAGAATTGTCAACATTTAAAGAAGAAACACAGGCTTTTTGTTCATACTTCTTTTAATGACACAGGTAAATAATGCTGGAGTAGGATTTGCTTCCCCTTAGAAAAATCCCCCTTTTTAAGGCCAGAATATGCTCATTTTATGTTAGTTTTGCAAACAAACAGCAGACACAACTTGAAATAAGTCATGATTAAGTCCTGACTAATCTCATTTAGTCAGGACTTAATCATTACTTACTTCATCTATAATATGAAATCTATCTCAATTCAGGTGTCAGAAAGACAATTGTCCAAAGTTGTAGCCTTTCTTGATACCCTTTTAAATCAATGGACAAAACCAGGTACCTTCAGAGGCAAGTTTTATAGACATTATGTACAAGTACTCATGATAGATGAGATGAAGTTCAGTCATCACATTTCCTCAAAGTGAATGGCAAAACTAAATTTCTAAATGCTTAATTTTCTGTAAAATTAGAAGTATAGATTTTTACATGTAAAGCAGATTATCTTGAAAAACAGTAGTTAAGGGAAAAGGGCTGGCTTCTGTTCTTCTTATATTATGGATAAGAAGGATCAACAGCTGCAATAAATTCCTAAGTGATGGGGAGAGATAAATAAATTCCCTGTCTTACAACTGATTTTGCATTAGCAGTTGTGGAGGCTGCTATCTTTATAAGTAGATAAAGCCTTGAAATTCGGGTGAAATGTTTAAGTTGGAAGGTTTTGGGTTTTTGTTTTTTTTTTTTTTTCCTTTAATTGAACATAAAAAGAATGTCAGTTTAAAGTTTTATCATAAAATTTGTATTCCACTATAAAAACTAATACAAACAACCATATATTTTCTTTCAGGATCTGGAGTAATTTCAATGATTTGTGGAGGACAGATTTTGGCATATTGCTTGTTCAAAGACAATTTTATTTACCCAATTCTAGATGACTTTTGAAAAGGAGTATTAGAATTTGCCTTTATAATTATGTGAACCCTATTGTTTTGTTAATCAATGTAATTAAAATGAATTGAAGTTAGCAACTGTCTAATTGTAAGGTTAATACTTACCAGACTTCTTGAATCTTATGTTTTTCCGGCAATTTCATTACTTTCAGCTTTTGTAGGTACATTTTTCATTAATCAAGTAATTAGATACACCATCTCTTTTTTGAAAATCAAGAAGCCATAAGGAGGCTAAAAGCAATGGTGCAACATTCCAGCAAAATCCTACAAGCAGTAGGAGAACATTTATTTGACTGTAATGCTTTCAGGGTGCCTGTTATCTGTTGCATTTTGTGAAATGCTGACTCTAATTTAGGCTGCTGTCTGACCTCTTACAAGCACTGAAAAAGTTTAAAGTCACCCTATCTGGCATAAATCAGTGTAGGTTTAAAGCAGTCTTTACTGATAAACTCCTGGCAAAGAAGAATCGTTGAACAGCACAAATCCCTGCACCTCGTTCCATCTAAAAGCTCGCACTTAGAAGCGGCCCAAGTCAATGGGACGCAGGGGTACAATCCCTAATGTTGGGTTGACACTTTTGCTTCCAGGGGTGCTCCCAGGCAAATGTTTTCTATAAAAGATTCTGGCTATTCTTGCTTCCACTAACGAACCATTTATGGTCTGGCTGTGCTGAAAGGGGGAAAGGCAAATGCTGTTGACAGACACTTTTCTACATATCCTTCTTTCTTCCCCAGCTACCAGTGGCCAAAGTGGTGGTTTATGGGTAGTGGTAATTAAAAACAACAAACAAAACCATAATAGAGGCTTCAATTTACTCTTTATGTCATTAATGATAATAAAGTTGTAACAGAAAAATTGTGAGACGGCAACTTAGTCTTAAATGTGAAATCCAGTGATTGGATTTTGACTGCAGTTTGCTCGGAAGGGGAAGACTAAATTGCTGTTCGCACAGGAGTGCTAAATGTTGCATTTGCCTTAATCTCACTCAACAGGTAATGCCTCTGAAGAATCAGTCCGCTGTTGATCTAATAAAATGTCTTAAAATTTATTGCAAGTTATGAAATTTTCAATTAAGTTTCAGTACTTAAAGTCCATATACAGTGAGAAGCATCATTCAGAAGACTCCCAAAAGAAGAATGTTTCTCATGAATGATAGATAGGTAAGTCATTTTAGAGACAAACCAAATATGTAAATCCATAGCACTGAACAGATGTACACTTTAAAAGTTTTTCAGCATAGTATGCTGCACACTGAATTCAGAAGGAATAATTCTGGAGAGTGAATAAACTGACTTGCAATCTTCAGATACATGACTGTGCAGATAACTGATACTATAGTTTGGAAAATGTTTCACAACTATAGAAATGGATGGGAAGGAAGTAAGGTCTACCGTAAATTTTTACCCCGATCTCTTCCTCACAGAGTTTGTGTGTGTAGGTAGTGTGCCATGTGGCAGTACATGAGTAGATTAGATATAAAGTTAATCCATGGGTGGAACATGTTTCTGTTTTTAACCTGACAGGATTTTCCTCTATATGTGTCAGCTTAGCTGTAGCTTTTAGTAGCTCTGCTGCCCAGACTTAACATTTTTATTTTCTATTTAAAATTTTAAATCACCATCAAGAAATACCTTCAGACTAATATGAAGGATGCTTTAGTCCCAGTATTTTTTCAAAACACATACAATTAAGTCAGTGGTGGAAAATCAGTCACAGCCAGATCTCTGTCAAGGATTAAAAGCATTAGTCCAGCTACTAAAGGGTCATTAGGTTTGTGCATTACTTTCAGATATGGAATTGTGAGACAATTTCAACACTATTTATTTAATCTTTTCCATCATTTCTATGTTGTGTCCAATGATGAATATTACACCTAATGTTAAAGTATAGGCAAATTTTATATTGTGCAAATAAATATTAACAAATGAGCAACGCAAGCTTTGTATGTGTGGCCATTATCTGGTTAGAAGCCTTCAGATATAATATCAAATACTGTGTGATTCCTAACTGAGGTACCAAAACACTACTTTTGAATATGACAAACCTGGCTGTTTCTGGAACAAAAATAGTGTCCAACTTGAGCAATTTGCATGTGACTAATTGATAACAGTCAAGTTAGTCAAAGTGGCAAAAAGAGCTGCTGGAAGAGACAAAGGGCACCATATATGCTTCCCAGCAGACCTTCTGAAGACAGCAAGAAAAGAGAGGTGCAGAAAGCATAAGGAAAACAGAGAAAACAACAGGGACATGTGTTTGGAAAAAAGCACGTGAAAGCAAGAAATGAGAAGACAGAAACAGACAAGATCAGTGAAAGAAGAAAAAAGTCTGCAGGCTGAACCTTTAGCACTGGAGTCTCATGACATGAGACTTTATGCCACTTGTAGGCAGCAATCTGTTTCTCTGCTGATGTACGCATGACTCTAGAACAGGTGGTTTCCACATCCATACTTACAAGCATAATCTGTGATGTTATGTTTGTGGCTTCTGCCCCAGAATTTTCAGAATTCTTTTCTCCCTGACTCAGCCAGTCACAGGAATATTGTCTGTTGCAGTTTTTGTGGGTTTAGTGTTATTTAACCCCTTGTGACACAGCCTAGCAGACACAAGTTTGCACATACCCAGGTATCAGTGGGGATGTAATCAATCTAGAAAACATTACAAGCAGAAGGAGACTTCATTCATAGTACACAAATAGCATACCTTAATAATACCATACTTAGAGTCATTTTAAGATTTCTTTTTGGAGGCAAGAAACTTCTTTTCATCATGTCCAACCACCTACTGAGACAGATTATAATTCTTATAGGTTCAGCCCTCTCTCTAAAGGGCTCGGCATTCATCCTTGTTCCAAATGGTGAAGTGTCACTCTTGTAACAAAGAATGTGAGTGAAGTGGGAGGGGTCGGGGAGGAATAGTTGAGACTCTAGGTTAAACCCCAAACCTTGCTCTGGGACCAACAAACTAACTCAGTCACATATAAACAGTCAAACACCAAACTACAGAATACAGGAAACATTATGATTGTTGGTTGGCACTTTTGCAAAAATATAGGTTAAATACTTATAATTTCCTAGTGAAGTAAAGAGTTTGTTATTACAAACTAAGCCTGTCATTTTGCCAGCTCTGTAAATTGCTTGATCAACATTTCCATCTCTTTTGTATGCAAACTTTAAAAAGCGAGCAAAACAAAACCTTACACTACTCATTATTTCTATATTCCTAAAAATATCAACAACTGGGGCACCAATGAATACAAGAAAACACAGTATGAATAATGCTGGATTACCAGCAATGTAGATGAATCGCCTGCAGTTTCATGTGTTAGATAATCATAACCAGGATTCCTGTGGCCCACAGTCTTTTGAACAAGTGAGCTTTGTTAAACAGAGAAAAGATGTGAAAGCCTTACATTCTTTATTTCATCATCATCTCCACAGGTATTTAAAGATTTATTTAAATATTTTTTATTTTCCAAATGTGACGTACTTGGAATATTTATTTCTCGGCTTAAGATCCTGTGTAATCATCCATCTGCTCAGTAATGTCTAATACTCTAATCTCTTCTTTTTTTCTGAGCTAATCATGGCCCCAGACAGCATGCACTCTCTCATTAGATGTCAGAGAGGATAAAGGTCTTAGGAATGGTTATAAAATTTGATGGTGTAATTAATACCTTTATTATTGGCTTTAAAACTTTTAGTGTGAGGCTATGTCCCAACCTCTTCTCTGCTCAAGGAGATTGATATGGATGCCTTTACAGTTGTACTTCAGTTGCACCAGGATAATTGGCCTGTTTTGTAGGGCAAGCTTGCTCTGTGATAGACTTAGGTCCTACTCCATCCACCCACCAATTCAGCGGACAAAAGGAATACCTTGCAGTCCTCTCTCAGTTCATACATTCACGTTTCCTCTGCCAACAAGGGTGAAAGAAGGGAAAGATGTGTGCCTAGGTGTTGTCCTGGCATGTAGCATGGCATGGGCTTGGACTGGGGATTTGGAAAGCAGCATCGTGACACCAAATTCCACAATGAAAATCTGAGGAAAGGCCTTGGCCCCAACCTTTTCAGGTGGCCAACCCCTAGGAAACAGTTGCACTCAGATGGAAGCATGAATGGTTGAAATTGGAGTCTGTAAGAAGATGCAAATTATGTTACATCCTTGCTGTCATTTTCCTAAAATCAAGATAGTTGCAGCCATTTTTGTTCCTTACATTCCAGTATAAATAAATCCTAATTTCTTTTTTTGATTATTTGCTGTGCATTTGCAAAAAAAACTGTAAAAAAATGTTCTTTGCCTTTGTTTGACTCTTGCTTTGCTTTTGTTTGACTCTTGCTTTGCTTTTGTTTGACTCTTGCTTCCAAAGCAAAGACCCTGTTATCTCTATTGGAATATTACTTTTTAAAGGAACCACAGTATCAAGATGCTCTCTCAGAGCAATCTTGCCACCAGATTTTCAACATCCAAAGGAAAAGTGTTTTGAAAACGCCATGGGTTATGGCAGAATGCTCAATTACATTAAGAATTACCAGTGTCTTAGCAGTCTTCAGAAACTTTTCAACTCAAATTACATCTAGATCAATAGCTTTTGAAATATACTGAAAAAAGTGCTTTGATACACTTTGTAAACCTTGATGGGGCTCCACATAAAGAAATACCATTAAAATTGACAGAAAACATCAATGTGTTTGATATCCCATATGGTATGAACTGAAAAATTTTGTAGATACTGGCCAAATTACACACGCAAATTCAACAGAAAATTATATTGACATTAATTCAAATTCAGTATTTAAAAATAATCTGAATTATAAGGGACTGTTTTAACACAACTTCTCTGTAAAATTACAGCAAATCCTACAAAAGTCAGAGTATTCCTTCATACACTCCCAGGAGAAAGGCAGACAGTGAGTGGCAAAGGCAGAGGGAAGGTGTTTCAAGAATGTAGCAGCTTCAATACTGAGGAAGAATGAAAGAGAACTTAAAGGCAATGAGCCAAGTTACCTGCCTCAGAGCAATTTTCCATTCTGCTGGGAGTTGTGCTGGTAACCAGTCTTGGCAAAACTTTTCAGTAAATCAGTGATACACAAAAATTCATTTTAAGACACCCAAAACCATCAGTGGACACAGTTGATTGAATTTTGCTTGAAAAAGAAAAAAGGTGAAGTGTGTCATTGTCGGTTCATATCAAACCCATTAGATCTCAATTGTTCAGGACAGATCCACAAGGGTACAAGCAATGACATCCAGATCTAAAGCAGTGAACTCCCCAGATCCCCTGAATTCATCAGTCAATTATTTGGTATGCTATGTTTTACAGCATTTTTTAAGCATTCAACCCTTGCTTTAGAAATAAATTTTATTTCCTGAATATTTGGCATTGAAGCATGTATAGAAAAATGAAAATTGTAATTGAAAAGCAACTACAGTTTTTCCACTGTCAGGAAATTAAACAATATCAGGTCTTCGAGTTTTGAGCAATTAAGTCAGTTTTGAATAAAAATAAAGTTCTGTTGAACTGAAATTTTCTCACAAAAATCTGCTTAGACCAGAAGGTAATTCTATTGTAAAAAACTTTTCCCACAAATGATAATGTTTCAGACCTTATTTGTTGTATGTATTTTTAGAATGTGTTATGTACCACTAGATAACATTTGCAGACTGTTCCAGTTGCCGAGGTAACTATGTTATTTTAATGATCAGCAGAGAGGATCATTATGTAAAACATTATGTTAATTTCAAACACAGAAAATTGATGTCTTGCTGTTACCTTGAAGCTGCACCCTTTTTTTTTTTCCCTTAAAGTGCATTTTTCCATGAAAATTAATGGTTCAGATAAGTGCTTGACTATCCTTTTCGGAGTGATTCAGGTTGGCTTTGAAAGAAAATAAGGCAAAAAATTACACCTGACAACCAACTAATGGCAGATGTAGAATTTCAAACCACAGTATTTTTTTTTACAGGAAGAGTATAGGAAAATTTTTTCCATATATTCTTAATAAACATGGATAGTGTGCTGGAATTTTAGGAAAGCACATCTACAATTTCATTTTTAACTTTGAAATATATTACTTTTTAGTTACAAAAGCAAATTATAAAGCGTATTTGAGTTCTGTTTATGATAAAGTGTGTGTATTGTCCACGATACAGACCATCTGATAAAGATATTAACAACATGACATTAAATTTTTGCTGCTTTTATTAGATTATGTATGTATAAAATTACTAGATTATACCAACAGTACAAATGCCACGCATTTACAATTCTACTGCAATCACTAATGCTCCTGCTGAGCCTGCAGAGAGAATCTTGCTGGTGTTAGTAGTTCACGGTGCATTTCTGTTCTCAGCCCTGCTTTCTCCATTAAAAAAATTCAAAATTGTCCAGACTATCCAGTCTCACATAAATTCTAGGGTTCATAATGACAATCGCTGCTGTAGTACACCAGCCTCACAATGGTATATTTGTCTTAGGCTACCAAATGCAGCTCAACTTTGTCACCAGAATCTTCTTTCGCCTCTTCTCTGAAGTTCTGCCTGCGGATTGTGTTAAATCATGAACGCTTCATTCTCCAGGTGAAACTGGATGCTTTTATGTATCAGAATATGATATGCTCAAGACATCTGAGAGCTCCTATATTCTCCTGACACTTCATCATAATCACCTGATCCATTTTAGAGTCAGTGAACTCTTCTGACAATACTCAAAGTGCATTTTGATGGAGTCTATATGGACTGTACCTCTTCATTCCATGGAGCTTACTCTAATCCTTTCCCAAGGATTTCCTCTGCAGGCAAAGCTCTGACTTCAAAAGGTGATAGCTCTTTTTCAGATTCTTTACCCATAATTACACCTAATACACTGCCCTTCTGTTTCAACCTCACTACCCTGACATGTTCATCTGTCACGCTGAGGTTTGCCCATATGTACATATCCCAATGAGGATTGCAAGTGGAAAATTTAAGAATGGGAAAAAAAATCCCAAGAATTGTATTAAATCAGCAAGATACTGTACAAGGAGAACACAATGATCAGCTGGGAATACGCCATCTATTAGCTAATAGGATTAGGAATTTATTTCCCCCTTTCAACAGCTTATGCCTCACTTGTCCACTATGAGCCACTGAATGCTTTATCCTGAAAAGCTTTGCTTTCATCCTTGGCCTCGTGAAAATAGTGGGCTAAATTTTAAGTCCTTTGAATTATTTAAAATTTTCTGATGGATAGCTTTGTGCTAGAAAATGCTGATTACTCAAAATCTAAAATTTTTTTTTGTAGAAATCTCCTGACAGAATACAATCAAAGTACATGTGTTACCCTCTTGACTACTGAAGTACACCTGAACATGATGCAAAAAAAATGAAGTAAAAAATGTAATAAAGTGAAACAATACTGAAACAAAAGTCCTGAAGTGTATGTTTTATTTCAAATATTTTGGAAGGTCTTTTTAGAAATAGTAATACAGACTTTCCAAATTTTTTTTCATAGAAACTTTAGATTCTTTTGGGGAAAAAAAAAAGGAAAAAAAATCTGAGATGAATTTTTAGTCTAGAAAGACAATTTAAACATTTTGCAGAACAAACAGCTTGAATTTTAATAGAATTTTTAAGCTACATTAGATTGTTGATCTTTCTGAAAGAAAAAAATTGTTATAAGGATAAATACAAGCATGGAATTAGCAAGTAAGTATTACTTAAGGAACACAACTAAGAGAGAACCAATTTTAAGAGGAAATATGAAAGTGGTATCATTAAGTAAAAAAAAAAAAAGCTAACTGTGCTAAAGCTGTTAGAGATGAAACCCTATCTCTGCTCCACTCTGCTGTAAATGGTGTAGAGAGCAGCATGGAGGATGAGAACAAGCTATCAAGTGAAGGGCAAATATTTTGGAGCTCTAATTGACATGAGCTGAGATATTCAGGAAGTTTAGAAAGAATTTATGGAGAGTAAAATAATGGCATTGATGAAACAACAAACTTGAGATGTGGGATATAAAACCATATATACAATGAGACAAAAATATCCAAGTTTCAGTATTTACCCACTACCAAAACCCCCCCCGGAACCTATTTTAACTGTCTATATAATTTCCTATGTGTTTACTGAATCTGTATTCTGTCTGATTCATCAAATCCCCCAAAACTAAATACATTTTTCTCACAAATCTGATACTGTCCAGAATACGCAGACAGACGGGATTACAGGCTATAGGAAACCACAAACTGAGTTAAAATTCCTACTCTCTGTGGGGATTTCCAAGCAAGTTCTTTCTAGAAAAACTGAAATAAAATTTACTGCAGACAGCTTACTTCAAAATGTGTGTATATATATATGTAAACATAGTAATATATATTTACGCATATATTTGCATATATATGTAAATATAGTAAAGATGTATATATGTGCATATGAATATATATATTGATGTGAATCAATAATAGCTTACAGGTACAAACTTCTAATTTATAGCAATCATTTAAATTGTATCTTTGTGGCACTAAGCTTACTTCTAAGCTGTCCACAGACCCCAAATACTTCCCAGTGGGCTCAAAACATTTCATGTACTGTGGTTTATCTTTGTTTATAAGTTTCAGTAGATGTTACCTACACAGTGAAATCCTTCACTAGAGTAAGTAATTAAATCAAGCATTTTGAGTCAGAAAATACAAAATACAGTTTCGTGTGCAAGCTTTCTTCATAGGAGGTAATCTGAGCATTATAAATGTCTTTGGACTGCACTTGACACAACCAACTTTTTCAAGAGTATTGTCTTGTTCAGTGCCCACAGTGGATGCACAAGAAGGGGAGAATAAGGCTGAAGGGATACTCTTAATTTGGAGGGCACCAGAAACGAAGTAATTAATATTCATATATTTGAAAACGTGGATCTACTGTTCTAATCACTTGTTCTGTGATCATTTAGGTTGATCTTCACAGCAAAAAAGACCCCAGAATTTTCTCCATAACCCAAATCAAACAGATGTAGAAATTACTTATATGTGGCTTATATGCGGAAGTCATCATCTGTAAAGATGAAATTTCAAGAGATCCAAGATCCACTTGTGCTTTATATAGGTAATACCAGCGTTTCAGTACCCTTACGGTAACACCAATGATGTTTTATCGCCCCCAGCCTGAATTTGGCTGCGTTCTGCTTCAATCCTTTTGGTTCTTACTGGTAGATTAAAGAACTATGACGAACTATGACAAATCCTCCTGAGTAAATGCTATCACGCCAAATTCGAACCAGCTCTCCTTCCCCATCCTCTGCTGAGCTGAATGGAGCGCAGACATGGGTTTCGCACGGCAAGGCAGGCTGCCCAGGCCAACAATCACCTTCCTTGCCTCTCGTTTAACTCTTCCCCACTCAGCAGCGTTTGAGAGAGGCACTGTGCTGGTTTCTGGGACGGGACCAGCTTCCCCCTCCCGCGGGGCACCCACGCCGCAGCTCCCCGCCCGTGTTCCCGCACACTCCCCTTCCCTCTGCCCCTGGCCCGGCGCCAGCCCCGTCGCGGTGTCCCCGCCGCCGGCCGGCCCTGAGCGGGGGAGCGGGGAGCGGGCGGGGGCCGGCCCGACGGCGGGGAGTGCCGGCGCTCCCCCTCGCCAAGATGGGCCGGGGGCGGGGGCCCGCCGCCCCTCCGGC